>JACXGJ010012588.1:0-17686 GCA_016801105.1 Esox niger
CAACTCTCACCCTACCAGGTCTGGTGCTGGTTTTCTGTTCTAACTCATCATGTTGGACCCACCTCGTGTACCAGGTCTACGTCCCTGAGTAGTTCATCACTATTGTTGTTTGCTCCCTGGGGTTTAAGGCCGGGTGTTTTGTAAAAGCACTTTGTGACAACTGCTGATGTAAAAAGGGCTTTATAAAATAAATTTGATTTGAGTACAGGGTTGCATTGACTGGAATTGGCCCTAAGGTCCAGAGTTGAGTTTGAGAAGATTATGATCCTATCCGAACAACTGGGATCGGATGACATTCCAAACGCGTCCTTACTCAGTTACTCCTGATGTTAAAACAAGGGCATTTTGGCCGTCTTGTGCTTCATTTGTTCACCCCCCATTCAATCAGATTAGTTTGTGGTCACAATTAACGCAGTGAAATAAATCTCCACTATGGGCCAATTATACTGTATATTCTGCCGGGTTATTTACTGAATAGCTGCCCAGCCCAGTCGGTGGTGCTGAAACAGCAGAGGCCACCCTGCTCCGGCATTTTTCTGTCACCGATTAGAGCCAGCTACCCCGTGGTCCTAAAACAACAGGGGGCCTTGTGTATTGCTTACATGTGGGAGAACACCTCCCACACCTCCTCCTAAGAGTCAGAATACAACAAGCTGAAGTGCACTGCAGCTTCATTTCCTGTTACTCTGATCACACGGCAAACACATTGAAGTGAGGGCCAGCAAATCAACAGTGCACTTTTGGCCAAGTAACATTGACTTTATTTTGTTTGCCCGTGAAAGCTTAGGTCATTTAACTGCTGTACCCAAAATCGTATTTTTGTGAACTTACTGACCAGTTGTGGCTTTCCGCTTTTAACTGTGATGAAGCACACGGTTGCTGTGTGATATTGCACCAGGTTTAGTTTTTTAGCATTACAGAACTTTTCCAGTCATTTATTTCCTCTGTCCCAACATCAAATTAAAAGTGGGCATCTATTTTTCAAGAAATAATAAAATGTCTCAGCTATAACATTTGATATGTTGTCATTGTACAATTTTCTATTGAATATAGGGTTTAAATTATTTGCAAATCATTGCATTCTGTTTTTATTCATATTTAACACAGCGTCTAAACTTTATTGAAAACGAAGTTGAACAACATGAAGTCAAAATGGACTTAGATAAGTGCTTGTGCCACCGTTCAACACAGAAAGTGTAATATCAAAGTGAAAAATTTAATCTATGAACTGTTCTGAAAATGAATTACAAATACAAAATTGAAAAAAAATATATAATTAATATTTAGTACATATTTTGCTACCTTTAGCAGCAAATATAGTCCCAAATCTTGTCATTCCAGTGTGGCTTTGGCTGTGTGTTTAGGGTCACGGTCCTACTGGGAGATGAATGTTCTCCCAATAAGCCCTCAACATTAGGCGCCAAACATACTGCTTAGCATTGAGGCCAAAGAGCCTCTATTTTGGTCTCATCAGACTATAGAATCATCTTCCACTTATCCTCAATCTCCCACATGCCTTCTGGCAAACACTGGCTGAGATTTGAAGTGAGTTGTCTTTATTTATTTCTGCTCTTCCATAAAGCCCACTTTTGTGAACTACTGTTGTCTTTTGTTGCAGTGTGTACAGCATCTCCTTGCTCAGCCTTGGAAGACTATCCTGCCATTGGCCTCTCTGTGGCCTCTTCGACTAGGCCCTTCACACCCAGATACTCCGGTTTTGAGGAAGGCCTGTTATAGACAGATTCACAGTTGAGCCATATTTTCTCATTTTCTTAATAATGGACTTTACAATGCTCCAGGGAGATATTCAGCACCCTGACTGGGTCTTTTGAACGTCCCTTCGTTTTTGTTAGAAACTGTACAAACTGGCTGTGGGACCACCCAGAGACAGAGTATTCAACTGAAATCAAGTGTAAACATTAATTACACACGAGGACTTCATTCAGCTAGTTACTGGACTTCTAAAGACAATCGGTTGCATCACAGCTCATTCAGGGTTTGTCAAAGTAAAGCAGAGAATATTTGCATACTATATTATTTTGTTTTCTATTTTTATTCAATTATTTCGTTTAATATTGTTTTCAATTATTCAGTTGTATATTGTTATTTAGAACAATTTGCAGATTCTTTGTGTTGATTGGTGGCAAAACGTCTTATTAAATCCAGTTTTATTTCCTGTGGTAACACAATAAAATGTATTGTGAAATGTGCAAGGGGGTAACTACTTTTTCACGGCCACTATATATCAGTACTGTGCATGAATACAAGCATACACTAGACTGTACGTCAAAAGACAAGGCCCACATTATTTCTGTCTGTTTCAAATGTGTGGTCCATTTAACCTGAAAGTGGATTTACCAAGACAGGCAGAAGCCAGTAGGACCTCATGTGGTAACCATCCCTGTAAACCGTGTCACACGTGGGCAGTGGTCGACTGCAGCCATAGAGTAAATGCCAGAGTACAGCCTGCAGCGAGCGTGCAGATCACAACCCGGGCAATCTTATACAGAAATACCTTTTGCCTGGACAGTCTCATCTCCATTGTGTAAGGACATACAGGCTCCATTTCTGTATAATAATCCAACCTTAATGATCTATCCAAATGTCAAGACATTTATAAGTGAAAATTTGTGCTGATTTACAATTGGTTACAATTGCAAGGCCACCTGTTTAGTACAATCAGCCTGAATACCAGACGGCAAATGAAATCTCTACTGATTGTCCTGCAGAGTAACATCGACATAAAAATGTATATTAGAAATGTTCACAGCACTTCCAAAGGCTTTAATGTCACATGTAAATAGCAGACTCATCTGATGGTAATCTGGTTGTCAGCATCTTTCATTAAGAGCCATTTGATGGCCTAACGGTTGGAGAGTAGGGCCAGTTATACAAAGGTGGCTGGTTTGAAAACCCTTTCAAGGTAAAGGAAACAAAATCTTTGTGACCCAGAGCAAGTCACTTAACCCCAATTGCTAACAAAGGTCACTTTGCAAAATGACTCAAATAAAATATGGAAATAACAACTAGAATACAATCAACCTGTGTCTGTTACAAACACGTAAAAGACATACTGAATGGATTTTTAATCGCACATTCAAAGACCGCTTTTGCTGGTGGATAGAAATGCATTAATAAAACACCCCTTTAACAACCTGGTCATGACGCAATTCCAACCAGTTCTGCCTGCTGTGTAGCCCGTTTCAAGTTCTGTTGAACACTGGAACTTCAAACATATTCCCCATACTTGTGAACTTCCCACTTGTTTTGGCTATGTTGTGGTACTTAGGGCACGTCACCAGCTGCCACAGGCAACATGGAAACCTACCTCCTGCACCAAGGTTACTATGAGGATCAAGTTGAAGGCCCTGGTGTTTGTTAAATGTCTGGTGTTTTACAATTCTGCCCTTTGATTATTTTATATGTAAAGCTCATTAAAATGCATTTGCCATACACCATATCAGAACATTGATTTAAAATAACCAAAGTAAATGCCAGAGTGCATATTTGATGGGCATCACAAGTATAATCTACTGTAAAAATTTATGCCATAGAAATATAACTTACAACTTTGATAAGAACCAATAACGGTTGGGGGAGGTGTGTAGTGACCCACTGAAGCTCCAATAAAGCTCACTGAATTGTCTGGCTCATGCAACCTATCGTTACCCATCAGTGACATCCAAAGGATTCTAGGATTCCATTCCATTGCATTTCTATGATTACTCCTTATGTGTTCTAGCTTCTAGATCCAAAGTAATTCCATGGTATTATTATACACATGCTGTGATGAAAACAGCATCCACATCAAACAGCACTTTAGTCAGAGCAACTTTTGTCCAGGCTAGATGACAAATCAAGATCGGGCACACAGCATGATGAAAACACAACATATAATTGTATCCACTGGAATTTGCTCGGTATAATCAAGTATACGAAATATTCACCAGCACATACTGTGTTGTAATGTCAAAATGTGCCGAAAGACATACTCTTTAGCTAGACCCTCGCATCAGGTTAGACTGGGCTAGACTACCGCATCGGGCTAGACTGGGCTAGACTACCGCATCGGGCTAGACTGGGCTAGACTACCGCAACGGACTAGACTTGGCTAGACTACCGCATCAGGTTAGACTGGGCTGGACTACCGCATCAGGCTAGACGACCGCATCGGGCTAGACTACTGCATCGGGTTAGACTGGGCTGGACTAACGCATGGGGCTGGACTAGCGCATGGGGCTAGACGACCGCATCGGGCTAGACTACTGAATCGGGTTAGACTGGGCTAGACGACCGCATCGGGCTAGACTACTGCATCGGGTTAGACTGGGCTAGACTACCGCATAGGACTAGACTGGGCTAGACTACCGCATCAGGTTAGACTGGGCTGGACTAGCGCATGGGGCTAGACGACCGCATCGGGCTAGACTACTGCATCGGGTTAGACTGGGCTGAACTAGCACATGGGGCTGGACTAGCACATGGGGTTGGACTAGCGCATGGGGCTAGACGACCGCACCGGGCTAGACGACTGCATCGGGTTAGACTGGGCGAGACTACCGCATCGGGCTAGACTACTGCATCGGGTTAGACTGGGCTGGACTAGCGCATGGGGCTGGACTAGCGCATGGGGCTGGTGGCTCAACTGGACTTCCAATATCATTCCTGGGTAGGATGAGTCCAGTGCATGGTGGTGCTGTGAAGCCTGTAGCAGCAGCATCAATACGAGTCATCCAGCACGCTCCCCAACATCAGATTACCATCCATCACATCTCCTCCTAAGCCATTTATCTGATCCTTTAAATTACATTTCCTTGCAGAGCGTTCTGGGGGTTGGTGGGAGGGGGTCTCTCTCAATTTCGGTGGTGCTAAAATCCTGAAGTGACCCCCCCACTGGCACATCCAGAGAAAGGATCTGGCTGTGTTTATCTATTTAGAGGAAACTCTAATGCACTCACATTGATCCAGAGGTTACCATGAATAGACATGGCACAGAGGAGCGTGTGGAATGAATACGACTACCTGGTACAGAATATCTTCATTGTCTGAAACATCTCTCTGTGAGAACAGAAAGGTGCAAATATTTACTTTTGATTCCTCCACAGAGTTATTTCAGACAATAAAAAAATGATGACATAATAATGTTATGGTAACGCCGTCACCCGTGGAGACAGGGACATAGCGACCCCACAATGCCATCATTCATGACAGCCAGACCGCCGTTCGGTCCACACCTGGTTCGAGCTCTTGCCCGATGCCTTCGCCGCAGCGGTGCAACCCACTGGCCTTATAAAGGAGGTCAGAGGGCGTCAGATGGTCACGCCGACCCCAGGTCAGACCGTGGCCAGGGTTAAATGTAAGCAGGCTCCACACTCAGCAGAGGAGCCTTCGTCTTGTTAGATGGGTAACCCTGCGCACCCATCGATCGCCCTGCGCAGGATTAGTGAAGTCCAAGGGTCGTGACCTTTCGGGGCACATCACAAATAAACAAAGCCCTTTGTGGCGAATAACGATTAACTCCGGGTTAACCCTGGGCCTGTAATGTGGTCAGACGGGGCCAGACTCTGGGCTCACTCCGAGCAGGTCTCACTGATTTGGATATTCGGTGAATTCCGGCCCACCAGGGAGCCAGATCATGACCAGTACTATTAGGGAGAACAGACCAGCTGTATCAAAACGGTCATAATGAGTATGTTAGAACCGTTTAGGTTACGGACATGAGATTGCGCTCGGGTCTTGCATATGGTGTTATAGCAGAATTTGGATTGGGCTTACTGGGTAGTTTTCTTGAATACAGGGACATCTATTTCAGCAGGAGCCATGTTGATAGAAACCAAATGCTGACCAGAGCAGATATGTATGTCATTTTATGACGCTCAATGTTATCCTTAATGTTTATCACTTAAGTAAAGACAAATGTATTATTTGCGTTTACTTAAGTAATAACAATTATCACATTATTATGCACCACACAAGATGGCATTTTCCATATTTGTCGGTCTGGACTGTGAAGAAGATGGGTACCATAGGAGGGGAATCACTGAAGAGTTCCTGTGTGTCCTTGTCCAGGGGTTCCCCCTCGCAGCGGTCCTGGTCCACTTCACTGGTCCGGGGGACAGACTTGTGGGTGTCAGGGACAGCAGAACCGCTTTGGGAACAATAACCCATTTCCTACCAGAGAGGGAAGGACGAAATAAAATAACTTTGGTGAGACATGTTGACACGTGCTACAGTCAACCCTGTGTGAATTAGTGACGAACACGGCCTGGATCAAAATGGCTGTGTGTCCACTGGAGATACTGTACCTCTGGCATTGGAAGATCTCGGAATAGGTCATCCTCTTCCATACTCATGTCCTGGCTTTCCCCCACGTTATCTGGGATTGCAGTCTGGACGTGGGGTTGGACAGGGTCAGGCTTGACTGGGGCAGGTGGGGGTGGAATGTTTTCTGTCCTCGCCGGCTTGTGCACAGACGTTTTTCTCACCAGTTTGTACTGAGAGAAAAACACAAACATTGTACCAGAGTCTTAGTCTCCGGACTTAAAAACATTAGAGATTCAGTAAGAGACAGTTATATAAGCCGGGGGATCCTACCACAACTGGCCACATCAACTTTTTTTAATGTATTTTTTATTTAACCTTTACTTAAGCAGAGGAGGTCATGCTGAGACCACAGACGCCTTTGCGGGAGAGACCGGCATCGCCACAAGTTGTAGACAATTTCACACTGCCTTCACATTTGGAGAAGAGGGTTGGGCTGAGGTCTGTGTAAGCGTTGGCCTGTACTAATCAGTCTGAGAGGACAGAACCAGACGCCTGTCTGGCCTGTGGGCTTTATGGTGTGACAACGGACACTGGGCCACAGAGAAAGAGGGGGACGGACAGAGGGAGTATGACGGAAAGAGAGAGTGGGAGGGACAGAGGGAATGCAGAGAGATCAGACTCTGAACGGACAGAGGTGGCCAGAGAGCGGTAGGGGGGGGTGGGGTGAGAGGGATAACGGGGGACGGGGAGGGGGGGGGGGGGGGGGGGGAGGGGGGGGGGGGGGGGGGGGGGGGGGGGGGGGGGGGGGGGGGGGGGGGGGGGGGGTGAGAGGGAAAAGGGGAAGAGGTGGTGGAAACAGAGACAGGCCGACAGGAGTGCGGGAATGGCTTTACAGCCAGATGTTATTCCCCACACGGAACATGACTGTCACACGCACATCAGAACGGCGCACGATAGCGGACACGGCTTTGTCTAGGGGTTACCATGTTCCAAAACAAAACGAATGAAACCTCTATGACAGGCTATGAATGACGCACTGCGGATCAATGCTCCACGGCTGCCTTTTAAATGCCACCATATTCCCAGCAGGACACTTCCGTTGTGGGATCGGGTCAGCAGGAGTATTGACTGCCTCTAACAGGATTTGGTTACAAGTAATGAAATCAGGGGCAGACGTGTCCGCACGACGTAAAGATCAGTGTGCGACATTCCCAGGGCTAGCATGGCATTTAGGCGGCAGCGTAGTTCAAAGGTTGTAGCGGCACCTCACGTCATGGCTACCTTCTGGGCTTCATAAAGCGGCACCTCACGTCATAAAGAAATCAGGGCGGAAAAACGTGTCACAGCCTTCGCCTTTCAATCGGACTGCCCTGGCAGAGGATGACCCGGTTGGACATGTGATTACAACTCGGGTCTTCAGGCGACGGGTGACAATGAGGCTGGCGACTTCATCACTGTGATAGGGCTGAATGAACAACCCATGCTGAAACATACTCTGTGTTGGCACAGAAATGCAGATGGGCCTAGTTCCACCTCCGGGGTCACATGGAGGTTTGGCACCACCTAGTGGTGGAATGTATAACGTTTTGTCCTCACTCAAACACACAGTATGTACAGCATGTTATATGCACTGCAAAGTAGCTACACTGCAAAGACCTGACATTCAAAATGCAAAATCTAATCCGACTGCATACTTTTCAGTCTAAAAATATCTTAATCACCGTTGCAAATGCTGCGAATAAAATAATCCATAATATTCAGTGGATATTGTGTCGATTATTGAGGGGTAGATTTTCTAAAACAAAGACAGGAATGTATACTGTTTGTTCATACCAGTATTAACCCGATTATTAAAAGGGCAACCTTATACTGACCTCAGGTTCTATCCAGGTGAGCTCCGGCTGCTGTTGGCTCTTTGAAACACCAGGTGGCGCTGTGGGCATTCCCTCTCTTCGCAGCAACTCCACAGTCAACTGGATTAGGAAGGTGGGGATGTGCTCTGGGACCCGGGCTCGAATAGCCTTAATGTCACTGAGTTCTGCAGAGAGAGGGCCGGGACCATTTTCACTAAGTGTCTGATCAAGGACAGGAACCTGATCTAATCCAAGCACTAATAGACACATGAAGAGGCTCAGTAATGTTTCCCTGTCAGGAAAATCTGCTGGTCCAAAACCATGAGGGTGCCAGCCTATTTTTAGCATCCTGACAGGTCCTGTGGATGTTGAGGGGAATTTCACGGACCTGGAAAATCTACACTGAAATGTAATCTAACTTGGACCCAGGAAATGGAGCGTTGCAAGAAGTGATGTGTTCATACCTGAGTTGATGGGGTGTGACCGGACGATCCTGGCGATGGCGGTTCGTAATGCCGCGGTTAGACCAGCTCTCTCTGTGTCCAGCGGGTGGCTGGCCCGGAAGGCCTGGATTAGCTGAGACTCCACAACGGTCATGGGAAGACTGCGCATGTCACTCACCTGCGTCTGATCACAACGCACACAGACAGCTTGAAGAACACAACACAAAGGCATGTGTCTAATGGGCACCGTAATATGGGATACGTCAGAGTTAAAAGAAGAGTCCGGACGGTGTACCCAAATCAGACTTAGGTGTAGCCTAAATATTGACATTACCTCAATGGACAGAACTGAACATATTTTAGATTTGACAGTGTACATACATGTACATCAAATCTGACTGCATGTCAGAATAAAAAAAAACATATAAATACACACCAGACAAAGCCAAACTGACCCCTAATGGGTTCTGTCCGGTTATGCATGTACCTAAGTAGAAGAAGCTTTAGAAGGAAGGATCATGCTAAAGGAAAACAGTCAGCACAGTACGGAGTCTGGTTTGTCCCAGTGTGTGAGATGATGACAGAGACGTGTCTCCAGTGGAAATAACACTGGACATCCATTTCATGTAGCCAGGACTAAAACAGGCATGCCTAACCATGCTCTTGCCCTCCTCCTGGAAGAGTCGGTAGGTGACGGCAATGCTGTTGGGTAACGGGGAGGGTCTGGGCCGGGCCGTCTCCGGACCTGGAACCACAGCCAGAGCCGGCGAGTCTACCTGTACAACCGACAGGAATTTGAAACATCGTTACTCTGATGTACAGCGGCCGGTAGTAGCGCCAGCCGTTGCGATGTTGCCATTCTGCTAGCATGTGTTGAAACCAACATGACAGCGCGGCATCCAAGTCAAAGCCTGGGAAAATGCTGTCTCTGCTGTCGACGGGCCTTACCGGAAGCCCGTGAACGGCACAGAAGCCCACGATGGATTTGAGGAGGGGCTCGAGCATGCTGGACTTGGCCTCAGACACGCCGTCCACCTGCTTTAGACTGGACACGGTGCACGGCCTGCAAAAACAACGTGATCATGATCTTAAAATCAGCCAACAGCACACCGGTCACATTGTCTTTATCGTTCCACTGTTGCCCCGACAGTCACCGAAATCAGAACGTCTCTTTAGAAACAAAGACAGACGTTTGAGGCGTCGCTTCAAATGTTTTCATTTATCAGCGAGTGTTTTGCACCAGAACAAGATGCTCACACAAACACAACATCCTCCAATCACAGATAAATAATCCAACACACGTCCTCCACTCACGGATAAATAATCCAACGCACGTCCTTCCCTCACAGATAAATAATCCAACCCACGTCCGCCACTCACAGATAAATAATCCAACACACGTCCTCCACTCACAGATAAATAATCCAACACACGTCCGCCACTCACAGATAAATAATCCAACACACGTCCGCCACTAACAGATAAATAATCCAACACACATCCGCCAATCTCAGATAAATAATCCAACACACGTCCTCCACTCACAGATAAATAATCCAACACACGTCCACCACTCACAGATAAATAATCCAACACACATCCACCAATCACAGATAAATAATCCAACACACGTACTCCACTCACAGATAAATAATCCAACATACGTCCGCCAATCACAGATAAATAATCCAACACACGTCCACCACTCACAGATAAATAATCCAACACACGTCCGCCAATCACAGATAAATAATCCAACACACATCCTCCACTCACAGATAAATAATCCAACAAACACAACGTCCGCCAATCACAGATAAATATTCCAACAAACACAATGTCCGCCAATCACAGATATATAATCCAACAAACACAACGTCATGCACTAAAATAAATAATCCAACAAACACAACGTCCTGCACTCAGATAAATAATCCAACAAACACAATGTCCTCCACTCACAAATAAATAATCCAAACACAACGTCTGCCAATCACAGATAAATAATCCAACACACGTCCTCCCCTCACATATAAATAATCCAACACACGTCCTTCCCTCACAGATAAATAATCCAACACACGTCCCCCACTCACAGATAAATAATCCAACACACGTCCTCCACTCACAGATAAATAATCCAACACACGTCCGCCACTCACAGATAAATAATCCAACACACATCCGCCAATCACAGATAAATAATCCAACTCACGTCCTCACCTCACAGATAAATAATCCAACAAACACAACGTCCTGCATTCAAATATAAATAATCCAACACAATGTCTTCCACTCACAGATAAATTATCTACAGATGGATATGCAACATTGGGTTACCACTGAAAGACCAACAAAATAAAATGTAAATCACATAATGTGCAGTTGTCGTTCTCTACTAGCGATGATTTTCCTGTATGAAATTTACTCAACGTACCTGATCCTGGCCAAGTCCAGGAGGATTTTGTTGGTGGCCAGAATGGCTGGCGGGATGTCCTTCTCACTGGCCAGTTTCTGACGTTCGGTAACCAACATGGCGTACAACAATGTCTACGGAGAGACAAATGAACAAGGCTTCAACAATGGAAGAACACCAGCATGAACCAGCGCGTTCTGGTGTCGTGGAACACAGTGAGCCGTAGTTAACACGAGAGTCGTCCTCAATGGAACTATACTGACCATGAAACAAGAGGCTCTGCAAGATGTGGTTTGCATATTGATGGAGGGTTGTCTTTCACTTTTAACGACTTATTCTGGACAATGATCCAGCATGTGTGTATATCCTATACAGTTAATGTTGTGATAATGTGACCTATCACTGCATGAAGTGGATTCCATATTTATTATTATTATCACTGGGATGATGGAAAAGATTGTATGGGTTAGTTTAATGTTCACCCTACCTGCAGTTCCAGCTCTCTGGGGGAGATTGGAAGCGGCTGTGGTCTGGCCACTGCCATCTGGGTTGAGAACTTAGTCGCCGTCTTGTCACTGAGAATAAATTAAAGAGTTTAAGGCCAGTGTCCGGGGCCGTGTGTGTGTGAATGTTCTTGGACCCCCATGGGTCCAAACTGCATAATGTGATTAGACAAAACCTACACAAACAGGCAAATGTCATTTGACTATTTGTTTTATCAACATCTATATACCTGCCCGATGAAATGTCTGACTTCAGGAGAGCTTTGGTGTTGACTGGCTTAGAATAGACATGTAGCCCGTCGTTCTGTTAGGAGAAACAAAATCAGTGCACGACCCACCTATATCATTTAACGCTTACTGATTGATGATTGTCAAACATTTTATATTTAAAACATGCTCTAATATTGTAATATTGTTTCAGTTAGAATTCAGGATAACATAGGCTGACACACTAGAAGAAAAAAACGTTTTATATATGCGAAACATTTAAATTATGCTGCTTTTAAAAGCCTTAGAATACACTAAATGAAGTCTGAATAAGTTCCAATCTGTTTAAAGTGGGAACAAATTAGGAAAATCTGACAAAACCAAAGGTGTGCAGGAGTTGTGGTAGTTTACTGGCAGAAGCCTTTCGGAGATACTTGCCTGGGGGTCTGACGACAGTCTGCTCCTGGTGTTAGTGGCAGCAGGTGTCGAGTCGTGCCTTTGGCTGAAATCAGGTAAACAGCAAAGCGTTTTGTCTCGGGTAACGGTTCGCTAAGTGATTACTCACCAATGAGGAAAGCATGACTGTAATTAGGGGTGTCGTTGTATACCGGTATTGACAATAACCAAAAAAGAACAATAAATGAAATATCGATATCACGTTAATAATACACATATGATTATAGCGTGTTCACTAGGCAAAACTGACGTTATTCGATAACTTATTCATGTCACTTATAGACTAACGATGCTTAAACAGGGTGACTGGACCTGTGGACCGGCGCTGAAATCAACCCGTTAGCCCCACTAGAACCCTTGATAGATCCGTAAAGACGCTTCAACTACGAGTCTGGACCTATACACTTGCGCTTGAATTAACGCCTTTTTGTAGCCTTTTCACTGGGCAAACATTGATTTTTCCCAAAATGTTGGGCCTTGTAGATCTTTGGTTCATCATCCGGTTGCTTTTCACGGGCCATTATGTTTAATTGTTCTTTTTGTACGCTTTTATTTTAAGTGTACAGTTATGGTTACAGTTATGGTTACAGTTATGGTTACAGTTATGGTTACAGTTATGGTTACAGACTCTCTCCACCTTCATACACTCGTATTTTGAGTGTAGTTCATTTGCCCCAAAAAGAGGGGGGAAAACATATTAAGCAAAGTTGAAAATGAATTTGACACATTTTTTATTTCTTTAAATGTTCTATAGATACCGTGATAATATCGTTACCATGATTTCTTCTGGCCACGATACTTGTGTAGTGAAAATCTGATACTGTGACAGCCCTATTTGTAACATGAAGCCTTATGATCTCACTACCGGGGAAAGGGTTCATCTAATTATCCACAAAGAACGAACCATACTTTAAAAGACAAACCTACACACACACGTTCATACAGCTTCCTGGTGATGACACTTCACCATTGTCATGACTCGGAGGTCACTATAGATCCCATGGCTTTGCTTGTAATAGTTGGGTTGTCACCCTGATGTTCTGGCTGTATTTCCAACTTGGCATACAATCACGACTACCTAATCATTCCCAGCTTCAAATTGGCTCATTATTCCTGTAACCTAACAAGAAAGCCAGTACTGAAATGTATTAAATGACTAGTGGATGTTTCTCTGAATAAGGGCTAAGCTAAATGACAAACATATAAATGAAACAGAACAGAGCTACAAAAATAACAGTCAATTTATGTCACCAAGTGAGTGTTTGCTAAATAAAAAACGGGAAACCCCTACACTAAAAACATCAAGTGCCCACACTAAAAACATCAAGTGCAGGATTTCGCTAATAGCCAAAGAAAAACAAGTTTTATGAGAATGAGAATGACAGAGAGGTAGAAAGAGAATATTTGGGGATAGAGCTTAGAAACAGAGGAACAAGATATCAAAGCCAATACGCTGATATGTCCGGGAGCCAAAGCACGGTGGCGATTTGCACCATTTCACACTCAATAAAAGCAACAGCTGAAGGATTGTAGAGCCAGAGAGAATTTGGATGCCTTGTCAAGAACAAGGGAGTTTCAAAATAATGCTTTGGCCTGAATAACCACTGCTGCACAGATCTCAGGGATGCTGACAAGCTAATGACGTAATAACTTCCTTTTCACAAAGCCTCGAAAATCAGGAATTACACTCAATTATAAACATGTCATTATGGAACCGAACATACAAAAGTCTTCTAGAGTTATGGCTCTTTGTCCAGCTGTGTGTAGAGTTCAGAGACCCTTCTCAGCTTGTGCCAAATGCCAGGAGACATTTTGGCACCTCGACATTGTCTTTACTTTTATCGCTTTGAGGTTTTTACTGTTTATGTTGATGTGTGGCAACAGCTGAACGGCTGTTCTAGTCAGGCTAGAGCAGGTCTGCGTTCATAATGTGGAAAGAAAGAAAACAACCTGAATGGAACCATTTAAACTCATCCAACAGTAAATGGTTGTGTTCTTAGCCCCTTTTTCTTTCCTCTCAATTTCACGATGTCTGACTGAAGGCGAAGGCCCTGTCTCATTGAAAACACTTCACAGCAGGAGCTGGACAGATCTTAACACACTTCCTCGGATCCGTATCGTGACAAATCTTTCGGTTTCTTATCACACTGCCTAGGCAATCAGGACCTTTCTGCTGTTACCCGCGTGCCGGAAGTGAACGCATTCACTGGCCAACAACCAAAACAGAGCTCACAGATGCCTTTTCCTGGACCCCGGGGCACAACCTGAAATCGAAGCACGTGGCTACAATGACCCATCTATTCTATAAGCCAGCGCCTTTGGCACCAGGGAGGGCAGTTTTAGACTATCTGCTGCAGAACGTGTTGCCTGATGAACACGACATATACGAGGCTTTTCTGAAAGCCATCCCGACAAACACAGTTTTCATGTTTCCCTTTTTGAGTCCGGTCATCCGTAGAGGGGGCTAGTGTGCATACTACATAGTGTGCATACTACATAGTGTGCATACTATCCTACCTTTGTGCAGACCAGGCATTGAGGTCGGTGTCAATCGACTGGAGCAGAAGGGTTCTGTGTTTCTCATTCAGCGCTTGTCTGAGCCACGTCCTCCCCTATGAAGTAGAGTCACACATTTAAACATCCACCCCTGATAAGGACGTCCCATACCCAACACTGTGGTGCCTAGTAGTTCGTGGAGGAGTCAAACACTTGACTCCAACAAATATGCAAAAACACAACAACACCTATATTACATCCATCAACAGTGTTTTGGCTTCAACAATTATTAAATTTTCACTACCAGCGACATTCCAAAAACATTATTCCAGTCTCAGAGCCACAGTGCATACACAGAACAACAGTGTGATTTTATGTTACGTTAATCCATGTTATGATAGCTTATGCTAGGCTACGCCGTGTATTGCTAGGCTACGCCGTATACTGACAGGCTACCCCGTATATTGACAGGCTATGCCGTATATTGACAGGCTATGCCGTGTATTACTAGGCTATGCCGTGTAATGCTAGGCTAAGATATGTTATGCTAGGCTATGTTTAGCCAGGCTAAGCTATATTACGCTAGGCTGTGTCAAACCTTTTGGGTGATTTTGCAGAGGATGCAGAATTTGGAGGCGCCAGTGGTTTCCATCAGGTAATCCTCATTCACCAGATGCCGTACCAGGGCTTTCCAGCAGGCCTCCGAAACATTCTTGCCCACTCCGAACAGAGAGTGCTGCCAGTACTTCTCAGGGACCCTCTGAGAGTGCTGGAATAAAAACAGGGTCATATTCAGGCACCAAACGGAAATAACTGAAACAGTAAGGGATTAAATATGGACTCATTTTAGTTCCCAGTGCAAAACATTTGATAATCTTTCATTGCATTGTACTCTTATGAACATAACCCAGGCCCTCGATATAAGACTCACAGATCCACGCAGAAACAGGATCGGCGCTGAAGAGCCGAATCTCTCCCCCATAGCACTGATGGCTCCCATCAACTGGAAAGCCAACACACCATAGTCTTGACACCCACCACCCACCACGTCAGTAGCAGTGACTCTGTTGACCGCCCTACATACGCAGATGGAGGAGATCAATTTACAGTCTGACATTGATGCATAGAATCCAATTGAGATAAGACAGCAGGTTCTACAAAATGTGTCTGTAGTTGGAATAAAACGCAGAATTGCTGGACCAACTCCCACCCAGAACGGCAGTTGTCACAACACTTGTCGGTTCCCAGGATGCCAGAGGTGACTTTCCGAAGCTGCTTGTCTTCGAAGTGGGAGAGGATCAGTCTGAAGAAAAATGCAATGGGAAGCAATCTGGAAAAGTATTTCTGGAAATCTATTATAACACTTCTAATTTCTCATTGTCATGGATAAAAGGAATAACACTTAGACTTACTTCCTTCTGCACTTGGAGGAGTTGAGATACTGGTCCATTTTTCCCATCATTTTGAGCTTGTATCCACGGAATCGGTTGTTTGCTACCTGATTAATGAGGAACCTGTTCAAAAGGACATCAAATGAAACCTGGAGTTTTTCCTAATTTGAACTCTAAGAGCGTAATTCAAAGACAGTATTAAATCACTAGGCCTAGTCTGCCATTCAAAACAGGACGTCATAGGAGTGTTATTTGCCCGTCAATCAAAAGAGAGATTGACCTGTTTAATTGTAAATCCGCTGGTGCCCACAAGACGTGACAGGCACTAGGTAGCCCATCTCTCCCAGCACGACCAATCTCCTGGTAATATGACTCCATCTCTTTAGGGGCACCGTAGTGGATGACCTTCCTGATGTCAGGCTTGTTGATCCCCATTCCAAAAGCAACTGTAGCCACGATACACTGAAAACAATAAAAACATGAAATTATGCTTGCCTACCAGGCAAACTACGAATGACGTATTTGTGCTTTCATTTGGCTGTTGATTTACATCTATATTTTGAAAAAACTATAGACTGTGGCGTATTGTATAGTATATTAAGCTAACTGACCTAAATGTTGTTGTATTTTTAAACGCATCTTTATTCAAGAAAAATAATCTGGGTTCATAGTATCTAATTACGAGAATTTCCAATAGCTTTTTCTTGCACTTAACCTCATGAAGATGATGGGGATATAGGGTGAAGAAATTAAACCCTTTCTGACATTTGAAGCCCATATTCCATGTTTTCTTCATAATAACCACATGGTTTTGGAGCCAGTAGTGTTACAGACCAGTGAAGCATCCTGAATGACACAGGGCAAACCAAAACATCTATACACCTCATCAAAAGGTAACGGCAAATCAAATCTACTGACAACCATATTGAAACAGTACACTTACAGAGAAAGAGCCTCATAATCCGCGGACGTAATTTCAAGTACTCCAGAAGGACCAAGTTGTGACATACAATTCAAAGTATTCCAGCACTTGAAATTCTGAGCCTCAAAGTCAAGCAGGCCTTGAAGCACCGCGTAGCAATCATCTCTTAAAACGTTCTAACCGACCTGAATGTCATCCCTCATGAAGCGATGCTGGGTCTCCCTCCTCTGTCTGATGCCCAGACCGGCATGGTACACGCCACACGCTATGCCCAGGGAGGTCAGGGTGCTGGTCACACGCTCCGCCTCCTTCCTCGATGGGCAATAGACAATGGAGGACCCTTCAAACGCATAAACACCTCTGAAACGGCAGAGAGAAAGAAAAGGAAACGTTAATCCAACTAACATGGATGGATAATCACGGTGTGACAGGTGTTTTTTTTTTCTTATTGTCGGGTACTGAAGATGCAGACATTAGATTTTATATTAAGCATCTGCTCAAAGGAATGTGTATGTAAAATCATAATGGACATACTGATATACACAGCACACACTGAATAAAGGACAATCATATAATTCAGTAGACTTACATGATGTTGGGTTTGGGATACATTTTACTGTTCACATATATATTCAAACAGTAAACTATACCCAAGACCCAACATCATGTAAGTCTACTGAAATATACCCAAGACCCAACATCATGTAAGTCTACTGAAATATACCCAAGACCCAA
>JACXGJ010012589.1:0-17653 GCA_016801105.1 Esox niger
TGACAAAACTTTTTAACAATGCAAGTTGTTAAAATTTGAGCACAACTGTAGAAGTGTTTGTGGTGGTGCGTTATAAATTATGTGTTGGTTAATTTTCATGTTGAAATGATAGTGCATATTTGGCTTCATTAAGCTTCTTGAACGTTTATGGACATCATTTAATTGATGAATTGGAGAAAGACTGGATGTAAAGTTTTTTTAATAATTGGTACACGTTAAGTACCTAAAAAAAAAGTATTTGTCCCTAAAAAATTGTGAATATGCAAACACAGGAAGACGCAGACCTGCTTCTGACTCGTCCCCCCATAATTTGTGACTATTTTGCTCTTGGTAAAAGGTGCTGTATTTTTTCCAAAGCCACCAGCCAATGACTATCACTACCTACGATGAACACGTGCGCATCGTAGCTAGTCTGAGAATCTGTGCATGTACTTCAACTCTGCACGCTTGATAGCATGTCAGTGAAATCAGCTGTTATCTGTTATTTATGATATGACTGGTCAAAAGACCAGTGAAAAACACCCAAATAGGTTTTTCGATTCAAAGGCAGTGAAATGTAACCGATTTTAAATTAGCGTAAGTCTCAATTTGTTTTTGCCTGACCGTGTAAGTTGAGCCAGCCAAGAAGAGCGAATGTAATTCACTGACTGACTGCCTGACTATCCTTTTTTGAATAGCATAGTGGTTAGAGAAGCAGACCTGTAACTAGGTCCCGTGCTCGGATCTCCTCACAGACAAAGCAAAGTATGCATTATGAATTATTCCGTATAGATGAAAACTTTGTTGCTTAAAACCATTCATTATCTGCATTATAGTAAGCCTGAAATAAAAAATATATCCGTTATGTTGTGACTGTTTCTAGTGGATTTACAAATTATGCATCTGTGCATGCATTTTGGATCAGGATAGACTAACTAATCTGCTGGCTAAAACATACAGTTGTTCACTTATAGTAAACCTTAACTAAAACTGTATACGGTTATATTGTGACTTTTTCCAGCATGGAAAAGTTCATTTTCGGTCTCGCTAGCGATTGCTCAATTCTTATGAATATTCCAAGGAAGATAGTAGATACTAGTAAGCCTATTACTACCTAATAAGCTGTTAAAACGGCCATTGGCAAAAGCCATACAGTCCATAGAGACTATGATGGAGGTAAATTTAATAAGAAACATTAGTCAATTTATCGCAATGTTCAATTGTGTCTAGCAACTACTGGAATGTGTTATGCCATGGTATAGTGGTTAAAAGCAATACCTGTCACGTGGAAGACCTAAGTTCGAATCGATTGAGAACAACAATATTTATTATTTTTATTTAGTTCACACTTACAGTATTGCAACTATTTCTGGTACATTCCACGATTCTCTCGTCTTTTCACTTGATGAAAGTTAGTTATTGTCACCTTTTGTGAAAATCCCTGTATCAATGTCATTAACGAATGAAAGAAAAAAGTAAGTTGTTATGCCATTAAGAGCAGAATACGTTTTCATGCCATGAAATGAAATTGCTTTGGCAGACTCGCTAGCTATTGCTTAATTCTTGACTATTCCAATAAGTTAGTTGATACCAATAAAACCTATTACTGGCTAATACGTTGGTAAAACCAGTGCCAAACAATATCCAGTTCATAGACACAATATGTGGTGGAGGTTAACTTAACAAGAAACGTTGGCCTGTTTAACTGTATCAATATTATTCATGTACAGCCAATTAGCTGTTAAAATGGCAAGTGGCAAAGAGGATTTGTTTAGGGTAGAGACAAGAGGCTGTCTGACAATGGTCAAATGTGTTGGTTTGGTAGTCTAGTGGTTAATTACAGTCTTAAACGTGGGTGACCCAGGATCATATCTCGAGAGGGCAATGCTTTTGTTGCAGGCCGGCTGATCTAGGCTTGCCTGGTTTCTTGTTTCCACAACTTTAATTTGCTGCCAATTCGGTATTCATGGGAGATATAAAATACTCCATACATCCACCTTTTTATTCAGCTGACTTAGATTCTGTTTCTGGACACAGACCACAAACATTTATTGTCCTGCTTTTCTTCTGACCATGCAAAATCATTGACCAAAAGGTCATGTCTTCACCTGGCACAGCCAACAGAGGACTGGCCACCCCTCAGAATCGAGTTCTTTAGGTTTTTTCCTAAGTTTGGACCCTACTAGGGAGTTTTTCCTAGCCACTATGCATTAACTCTTGTTTCTTGTATTTTGGGGGGTACAGACTGGGAATCTATAAAAGCAATATGTTACTGAAAAACCTACCAGAGAAAAAAGTAGAACCAGTTGTACTCTGAGATTGGGGAGCACCACAATTCCAGTGATGAAACTAGACAATCTGGTGATTATAATATGAATAAAAGTGAAACTATCTTTATTCAGAAGAACAATTTACAGCATTTATTTTGGTTTAATGTTTTGAAAATATGGGTAAGCAGGAAACAATAAAAAAATAACATGAATCTGTACTGTTCTATCTGTACTTGCAATCCCTGTTGTAGGTTTTTGTACAGCGTTGGTAGGTTTCCTGTCACTGTGGGCTTCACAGCACAGTAGTACAGAGCAGAGTCTGTCACTTCAACAGAGGAGATCCTCATATCCACACGGTTTTTCTCTTCATTCAGTTGAACAGATATTCTAGTGTTTATAGGATCTGATCTATACCCTCCACCTGAGATGGACAGGAGGAACTCTGGCCTTTGTGCTGCATCTTGGCGATACAGAAAGAAATAATCTGTACCAGTAGCTTTTGTGGAGTACTTGTAAGACAGGGTAACAGATGTTCCCTCTAAACAGTTTTCTTCTTTCTTTAGTGGACTGAGGTCCTGAGAACTGACACCTGCATAGAGAATGGTTTTAATACACATACATTACATTTTTATAGATACAATTTTAAATGCAATATATTTCTTCAAGTATGGTAATGTTTTTAACCTACCCATAATCATGTTCATGAAGAACACTAAACACAGCAAGGCCATCGTAGATGAAGAAAGCTAAAGTCTCTGAAAGTTTCTGCTTGTCTCTATCTAGTCTTTACTCTACCATGAATCCCTCCTTAACATAGAGTAGCTCTTTTACGTATGTATGACATACAGGATGTCTGGTTATTTAGAGGTTTGTCTACAGTGTGTTTGGGTGTCCTGTCAGTATTGGATTCACAGCACAGTTGTACAGAGCAGTCAGTCACTTCAGCAGAGATCCCCAGATCTACACGTTTGTCCTTTTTGTTGATAGGAATAGTCAGACCAGGATGTGGGGTTTTGATTTTTTCAGTTCGGATGCCATAAACAGGAGATCCCACACGGAATAATCATATATCTATATATATCTTTTGAAAACATAAATTTTTAATATGTGCCTAGATTTTTTTTTAAACATATACTAATATATGTATTTTATGTATTACTTTTACAGAGAGGATTGGCATTCATGATACTCTGTTAAAATGTATGAATATTGTTTTCATAATGAGTCTCTTTTGAAATGTAAACTTAGAGTAGAAAGTGGTTCATTATATTGAAACCAAAAAAGGTGCTTGACAGTGACTCTTTTTCTCAGGAAAATAATGCCTTGAAGGTTAATTGCATCATGTGTTAATGACAAATACGTAATGTACTGCATATTCATACATTTAATTAATTTAACACATTCAGTTGCGCTCATAAATTTGCAGATACTGGAAGAAATTGGGAAACTTTGGCATTGATTTGAAAATATCACCGATCAAGCAAAAAAAATAAAAATCATTTAAGGATAGTGATCTTATCAAGACATTTATTATCACATAATTGTTTGGCACCGTTTTAAATCATATTGATTACAGAAATCACCCAAATGGCCCTGATCAAAAGTTTACATACCTTTGAATGTTTGAAGGTGACGCACACAGGTGAAAATGGCAATTAAAGTTGAATTTCCCACACCTGTGGTTTTTGAAATTGCATTTAGTGTTTGTGTATAAATAGTCAAATATGTGTGTTTGGTTTTTGAGGTTGAGTTTCCACTGGTGCCAAACACTGGCATTTTACCCTCAAGGTCTAGTGGCTGAATGGCCCTGGCCCGTGTCAGTAGAAACAGAAATCTGGACTTTAGGGAGAAACACCAGTTTGGAACCATTGAAAACGCAGTAAGACTGACTTACAGCTCCGGAAAATATTAAGAGACCACTGCACCTTTTTCTTTCCTTTCCAAAAATAGTTGAAAAGGAAGATAACCGCTACTGTAAGTTGCCCTTAACCCTTAATCGTGAATGTTATTTGTCAGTCTAAAGTGGTCCCTGAAGCGTACGATCAGACCGGTATGATTAGAACGTATTGTTGGAACGCACCATAAGAACGTCTAGGTTCAAGAAATGCCACAATCACTGGTCAGACCACGCTTTAATTTACTCACATTCAGCTCAAACAGCGTTTAGAACTTTATTTCCTCATTGTTATTATTTGAAGATCTACAATATGAAATGAACGAGGTAGCAATGTTCATACCGTGACAAGAAGTGTTACTTAATGTATTTCCTTCTTCAAGACCCGATGTGTGATTGAAGTGGTCTCTTAAGTTTTCTGAGCAGTGTGCAAAGTGTGCTTGGATTTTACACAGTAAACTCAGTTTTTTGACCAGTCTCAGTCAGACTTGGTTTGACCAGCCCTTGTATGTTGGCTCCACTAGAGTAAAGGACATGCTCTGTTCAGTTTTGTGGACTTTAGATTGATTTTCTGATGATCAGGGACTGTTTAACTGTTGAATGTAAATACCCCAGATCTACCACAATGTGTTTCTATACTGAACAAAAAGCATTTTAACATTACAGATGTGCAATAATAGCGGAATGATATTATTTACAGATGTAAAACACTGGAGAGGATGAGGGACACTTGGAAATACCTCTTGACACCACTTACTAAATCTGTTTATCACAGGCATGTTTATTTCCTTGTTTCCCGACATTTGATATTTTTTGGTGAGGTTAACATGGATCATGTGCTTATGCTCATATGCGTAACACTATGCTCCTCCTCTGGACTCAGTATAATTGGTGATTGTTCCACTATTGCTGAATGACAGTTGAACTACTCTCAGGTAGCTTTAGGTTTTTGTACTATCGTTCTGTGTTTCCTGTCACTGTGGGCCTTAGAGCACAGTAGTACAGAGCAGAGTCTGTCACTTCAACCGAGGAGATCTCCAGATCCACCCTGGTTCTCTCTTCAATCAGATTAACAGACAGTCGAGGGACTTCAGGTTGAGCTCTATTTATAGAGGGCTTTGAGGAGACTGTAGTGGAGATGAGGAATTGGGGTTCTGATCTGGGAAATTGACGATACCATTGAAGAGTCCTTACTGTTCCAGAGTAGTTACAAGACAATGTAACCATGATTCCATCCATGATATGTTCTGTCTCTGATGTTGGTTTAATGTCATTTTCATATCTGCCACCTGGAAATGAAGTTGGTTTAATGTCATTTTCATAACTGCCACCTGGAAATAAAGCTATGTTTAGAAACATATTTTGTTCAATTGCAATTATATAATATATGTTTCTTATATGTCATGTTACAAGCCCTTCTGCTCACATTGTGAGCATTCTCAAGCACTATAGGAAATGCGAAAAGAATAAAAATATATATTCCAATACCAGTTTTTTGTAATAGATCACTATCACTCACCTACAAGTACTGATAGAACACTGGTTAGAGAAACATAGTGACTGTATCAGTGTGTTCTCAGGAGGCACAACTGAAAACATCTCACTCTTCCAGTCAGTTAGAGGACAATCATCTCTACACCTCTCATATACAAAGCTCCTCCTATTCAGGAAATGGGCCAATTAAAATAGATATATTTTATCAGTCCATATCTATGCATTTGCAGTATGCATGTTATTACTAACCTGTCTATGTGTATACATTTATATATCAATTACATATTAACAATATCATCTATGATGAAAATTTATATTTTAACCATAGATAATGATCAACATGACCTCTATCTGTATATCCACTTTTTTAATATATAAGGCTTTGTTTTAATCTGTTTTGCTGTAAGTTCCAGTCACTCTACTCATCCCAATCTTGGACAATAACACCATCCAGAAGCTCACACACGCTCCCTCAGGTCTGCGCAACATTTACACACACTCACCCAACCAGCCCCTCCTGAATGTCATTGCTAGATCCCAATTACCCAAATTCTGACCACCTCTTTCCTACTTACCAATACCCGGGCACATCATACTTTGTGAGGTATTATATTATGTGTATACTTTCCAACAATGTTCACTGGAGAAGCCCCTGTCTGCAGTGTTGCAGCTCGGGCCAGGCTCAATGTGGGCGGAGTCAAATGTGATTTACACTACCTTTTACCGGTAAGGTCACTCAAGCTGAAGTTCACGAAGGTATCAACGTCATCTTAATCAAACTTATCCTACATAGATAAACATATAAATATAAACCTCATTGCTTAAGCTTTCAAAATGTTTAGTCTATAATTTAATAAAGAAACATTAAATCCACTGATGCAAAATAAACATAACTTACAGAAATGAGGGAGTGAGGCGATGTAGTTAATAACCACAAGTAAAGAATCATTAGGGAAAACATACACGTGCTATCAGAAAGGAACGATGTGGTTAGCTGCATCGTATCTAAGGATTAAAATGTTTAATACATTTTAATTGTATTTGTCTACTTATATTTTAATAGGGTATTTTGTTTCATGTCTGAAAGGACTTTTACAATAGTTTTTTTTTGATATGATCATTTATCTTTTTTTTGGTCAAGGTTGGCTAAAAGTACACCTATCTCATAGATCTAATGACTCAAATTCTATCCAAGGAAAGAAATTAAAGTCCACTCCATCCAACACCAACAAAAGGGACAAAACTGTCAAACTGCCAAAATACTAATGTCAACTAGGCCTATAGTTGTAGTAAATTAACATATACATACATATTATTTTTCTGAATGCGCCATTAGACTGTTATTCTCGGAATGAAGTCATTAAAAATTTAGCATATTTAAAATATAGAAATACGTATTGACTAGATCTCCCATCCTCTGAACAGAATATATTTAAAAACGTTAACTTCAAACCCAAACAAACAGAAATCTGTGAAGCACACAGTTTTGCTACTGTGTTCCATTGAAACCAAATCATTAAATTTAACTAATCTGATAGAACCCCCTATTTATCAGCATTTCCAACAGCAGTTTTGAAAAACATCTTCCTGTACCGAGTTATCATTTGATCAAGTTATCAATGGGGAGGGCTGATGATTGACCAGGGGAAGGCTGATGATTGACCAGGGGGGGGATGATGATTGACCAGGGAAGGGCTGATGATTGACCAGGGGAAGGCTGATGATAGACCAGGGGAGGGCTGATGGTTGATCAGGGGAGGGCTGATGATTGACCAGGGGAGGGCTGATGATTGACCAGGGGAGGGCTGATGGTTGACCAGGGGAGGGCTGATGATTGACCAGGGGAGGGCTGATGGTTGACAAGGGGAGGGCTGATGGTTGACAAGGGGAGGGCTGATGATTGACCAGGAGAGGGCTGATGATTGACAAGGGAAGGGTTAAAGCTAAACGGGTGATGTTTGACGAGGGGTGACGCATTTTTCATTTCAATATTTAAACAGAGCTACATCAGCTCAAGTTAAGGAATCAGATTTATTTTTACATTACTTGTTTTTGATTTTGCCTAAACTTTGAACATCCACAACACGGCAAAGTGTCCTAATTATTTTAAATGAAAGGCATAATTAATCAACAATATATTTCCAGTTGACCACATTTTCTGATATTGATCTAGTCACAACATGCATAACCAAAGGTGTAGAGTTTCAGCATCACATGTCATTTGTTTGTGCCATAGCTGTTGGGGCTTTGCCAAGTTAAACATGCACATTACAATATTTTGACAATGAATTGCAGGCTCAATTTCCATCCCTAAAAAATGTGTTGTGTTCACAAACATGATGAGTGAACACTACAGATGGGTGTATTGACATAGTGACCTACAGTATGTTTATGCAAGGGGGCTGTATATCCTGTTGTCACAGTGGGGTTCAGAGCACAGTAGTACACAGCAGAGTCAGACAGCTGCAGTCTGTGGATCGTCAAGGGGATTACATTTGTATTGGTATCAAGATCAGTGTCAAATCTAGCTTTAAATTCAGGGGCTTTGACCCCATTTCCATATTTGGGCTGCATAAGCATGTACTTTGGGTGGTCATTAGATCCTTGTTTGTACCAGAACAGGTATGGATTTGCAATCTGAGTATTAAATGTACAGCCCAGTGTGACCTGTCCTCCCTCAGTAGTGATCACATCTCCTGTTGGCTGAGTGACTGAGTCTTCTCCTCGGCATTCTGGAAAGGAATGTAAAACCAGGAGAAAATAATCAATTCAATGAAATTATGGGAATTGTAACAACTTAATTATAAAAACTGACATATTTGTTTGTATAAAAGAAAGGCATTGGAGCTAATTACAGATACATATGAAAATAAGCAGATGACAAATTCTTCCTGAACAACAAATTCTTCTAGGTTTAGCATGGATCTTTGATTATAAAGACTCTTGTTTTTACACTAATGTGAAATTTATGTAGATAGGTTTTTCTACAGTGCTCCTGGTTTTTCTGTCACTGAGAGCAAGTAGCACATAACAGAATCTGTTACTTCAGCAGAGGAGATCTTCATATCCACATGTTTTTTCAGAATTTTCTACATTTTGTTTACTAGAAAATCTAGAATTGGTCCATTCCTTCAACCTTCCTTCATTGATGAGGAGCAAGAATTCTGGTTTTGATCCTGGTGTTTTTGGTACCACAGTATTACTAGAATTAAATCCAGTGTAGTGGCAGGACACCTTTCCCTTCAAAACACCTTCCTCAGTGAAGACTGCAACGATGTCTTCCTCAGGACTCTGTGGGATCTGAGCATCAACAACTACAATATGAATGTACGTTTTATTGGAAGTGAATGTGCCTAGATAATGAGAATAACAGAAACCACTCTGTTAAGATTCTCGGTAGGATGCGCTCTGATAAACACAGGAATGTTTACATTGACCATTTGGCATGGGGGTTACTGTCTCGGCTTTGCTAGGTAAACACACGCCTCAATGTATGTATTGTACGCGCCTCAGCTTGTAACCAACATTACAGTGAGAAGAGACTGAGTGAGATGAGATTGAGGTTAAGGAAGACCAGGTTCATAACCTCATGAACAAGAATATCAAATGCTACAATAGACAAATGATCTACTCTCCCGTGACAACCAGGTACGCAATTTTTTATTACAACCACTATAAGATTTCTAACAGCCCTCATGGATTTTGAAGTTCCACCACTCTTCATTAAATGTGTTGGTTATATGAGTTCAGTTTTATTTCTGGCTCATATTTCATGTCATATTGAGCTTTCTTAATCTACTGTATATTTTGCTTCAGTCCGAGACTTCCCTCTAATGGAATATTCTGTCCATAACACCCATTTTCTAATTCAAAGATTGTTTTCAAAAATCAATGGAGATAAGACATATATTGTTGTCATTTGCTACTCTAAAGAAGCGAGATTAAAACTGCTTATACTTGGTGTCCAGTCGATGTAAACTTAAAATTATATTGAAAATGTGTCTGTTCGCTTTATGAAATAATGTAGAGATGCTGTAATAATGAACTCTTAATAATTGCAGATTGTTCAGAGTACAGATTCTGTATCAAGGTACTACTTATTCATGTCTTAATGTATTTTTTACAATCTGTCTGCTTTTCCTGTCACTGTTTAATGCAGACCGAGTTGTGAAAGATTGAGTCTGTAATTTTAGCAGAAGATCTTGATTGGACAGAAACATCTTTCTGGACAGTTTTGGGGTGTCAGAAGTGATGGCCATTCAAGGCATCATTACTGTTCTTCTAGTAGCAGGATATTATCCTAGCAGTGCTAACTCTGATTTTCTTTTCAAAATAAAAGCCATCACTGAGCTATATCAGGCAATATAGTTAGCAATCTAGTCTGTACATTTTGTTTAATTTCCATCCCAATATTGTTTGTGTCTGTTCTTTTTGGCCGACTATATTGTTAACAATATTCCTGCATAAATTCCAATGGCTTTTATTGTGATAAACAAATTCTGAGCGCTGCCAACATAATATCCTACTGCTAAAATAACACTAATGAAACCTTGTTTGGCCATCACGAGGTGTCGTTATCTGCAGTTGGCCATCTTTACTATAAAAGCATTTAAAAGAAAAATGCTCTGAAAGAGTCAGATGAACAGAAGGATGTTTGCGGCATTTTGTCAAATTCGTAAAAACTTTCCAAACCTATGCCATTTGTCTTTCAAAATACCACACTTCTGAACTAATTGGTCTAACACAGCCATCAGGTGTCTCATCTCTCGCTCTTCCTCTTACTGCAATATACCATTCCATTTGTTGTTGACAGGTAAGCTCTCTTTTTATAGTGTTTACGCTTGATTGGTAAGTTTACTTGTTAATAACTAAATGGAAGGTAACATTGCAATAAGAGAAAGGGGGAGAGTGAGGATGAGGGGGAAGCCCATGGAGGAAGAACGATGGTGAGAGCAGATGAGATACATTGTCATCTAGGGCAATCTGCTCTGTTTCAAACCTGGTTTCATCAGCATCCATCATGTTCACTCCAATACCTCCCACCATACTCTCCCTTGCTTAACCCCATTGAGGTTTCTCTCTGTTTCTCTATGAAAGTTTACAATCTCCATCCCTATGTTCGGATACCCCTCATTCAAGCCATGGAGGAGGCTTGCGACCAAATAAAAGTTTTTTCCCATTGTTTACACAAGAAATCCAAAAACATGAAATGCAATCACAGAAACCAGAAACTCATGTACCAAACCCCTAAACAGAATTGCAAAAATGCAACCACAATTCTTGCTTTACACTCTGTAGAAGAATGTGTCATGATGCCAAATTGAAAGATATTCCAATAAAAACATAGACTAAGTATAGACATCATCGTCCATCTCTTTATGTATGAACAGTTTGTAGACTGCTGTCCGACAAATCAGTAGGCCTATGTAACTCAGTATTGTTGGACTATGTTACGATAATGTCAGTTCGAATTGACAGAAAATAAATGATTTTACCTTACTGCAACCAATAACATATTTGTGGATCTTCTGCAGAACAGAGAGGTGGCCAGGCCGTGGTGGAAGATACCGGCTGTTCATGCCAGAACAGGTGACCGCTATAGTGAATGTGGTGGTGGCAAAGACCACCGTTAGACTACAAGAATTACCAGTTGGGATTGTCTACATTGGATTGTGAATTACAACACAACCTAATCCATATGAAACAGATCTACAGGGTGCCATTTGAGTGAACAGCACTCTGAATATGTGCCAGAAAGTACTATACTGTGAATGTACTATCATATCATCACTGTATAGATATATTACAGTACTATAGTCCAATGTATTGTGTCTCACCATATTGGCTGCACAAGGTCTGTTTCAGACATGGTTTTGTTGCGGTCTTGGAGCTGGAGGCCCCTGCACTTCAGCACCTTTATATTTACATTGAGGAGGCTGGCTTCAACCAGCCAAATGAATGGAGTTGGTTTATAGTTCCTTATATCTGTGTATCACCAGGTTTTCTATGTTTGTCAGGAAGGGTGTTTATCATGTCATATACAGTAGAGGTGTCAGTGTTTGTATTGTCAGTGTATGGTTTTTGTAGTGTTTCTTGGTTTCCTGTCAATGTGGGTCTTAGACTCTGTCACGTAAAAAGAGATCAGATCCACCTATCTTCTTTTAGTTCAGTTTATCAGAGAATGGAGAGTCAAGGATAATCAGCTTTTGTCCCAGTCGCAGTGTGTTAGGTTCTGTTTTTGCTTTTTGCTAGTGTCCTTGTCACCACTTGTAGCATGAGGCAGTACCTGCAGCCCATTCAGGTTGCACAGGCAGTCCAGCTGCTCCAGGATGGCACCAAACTGCAAAGCAAAACTAATGCAATTACCGTCACCCTGACTGGTCTGTGGCTATGCAGTCCCATACACAACCAACTGAGATGCACTGTGCGTTATTCACTTCACCTGTCAGTGGTTATAATGATAAGGTTGTTCGGTGTATATCAGTGTCATTTTCTCAAGCATCCCCCAGAATGGAATGTCAGAGCACTCATTGAATGCAGCTCCAATTCTCTCCAGAAAAGATTTTCGGGCATTTGAGTTGGCTTGTTTGACGTCATCTTTATGGTCTTTATCTATTTCAGCTCATGCTCTGTTGGTATGTTCTATCCATCACACCTGTTTTTCAGCAATTGTATTTCTATATTTTAAAAAGAGCCATATCAACTAAAGTTAAGGAAATGTTGCAAGCACCAGAGGGTTTTTCATATTTTGCTTAATTAAACATTAGAATATCCACATCTCAGCAATATGTCCTAATGGTAAATATTTTTTTGGAATGAAATGCATGATAAATAAATAATATATTTAGCATAGTTGACAAAATATTTCCGATTTTGTTCTAGGCAAAGCATGCATAACCAAAGGTGTCAGGTTTCAGTCTTGTCATTTGTTGGGACAAGATATGTTGGGGCTTTGTCAAGCCAGGCCTGACCAATTTACAATGTTATTACAATGAATTGCTGGTTTTATATATTTTCCTAACTGCGGCTTCTGGCAGACATGAACAGGGAATACTCGACAGATGGGTGTTTTGTCATTGTGTAGACATACAGTATGTTTTTGTAAGGGGACTGTATATCCTTTTGTCACAGTGGGCTTCAAAGCACAGTAGTACACAGCAGAGTCAGACAGCTGCAGTCTCTGGATCAACAAGGGGATGGATTTTGTAGTGATGTTCAGATGGGCATGAAATCTCTCCTTGAACTCAGCATCACTGATCCCAGTTCCATATTTGGGCCGCATAAGCATGTACTTTGGGTGGTCATTAGATCCTTGTTTGTACCAGAATAAGGCTGGATTTGTATCTTGAGTATCAAATGTACAGCCCAGTGTGACCTGTCCTCCCTCAGTAGTGATTACATCTCCTATTGACTGAGTGACTGAGTCTTCTCCTCTGCATTCTGGAAAGGAAGGTAACCCTGATATATAAGAGAGAAAATAATGAAGCAACATTATTCTGGAAATAATAATGTATGAATATATATTGAAATATATTTATTTGACAAAAGGCATTGGAGCAAAAGTAGCAGACAAATACATAAACAGTTATCATACCAAAATAAAATGTTGCAACAATCAGAATATTCTTCAGCAAAGACTCCATGTCTACTGACTGTAGTTAAGAAGAGTTAAAACAGACATGTAGGTGTGATGGGCTTGTTAAACCACCTCTCTGAATGTTGTAACTCTGACTTTGAGGATGAGATTATACATAGCTGTCTACAATAGGGGAGGAGCTGCTATGAGACTGTTCAAAGGTCTCATAGCAGTTTATCAGCTTTAGTATACACCACAAGATAGTAAGAAAAAAAACATTCTGTCACAACTGTCACTAGAAATTCTCACAAACCTAATACAAGTGCATTATGTTCCAACTGGTTTACAACAGGTACATTAAACAGTGAAGATCTGAATATCCAGCCATTTGTCATGTCCTGGTTATGCCCCTAGCCATCTTTGCACTGGCTGGGGCCATAGTCAGGGCATGACCAAAAGAGGTGACTCTAGCCACCTCTATGTGTTTTGGTCTCCCCAATTGGAGGCAGGTGTTCGTTATTGCCTCCAATTGGGGAACCTATTTATGTTCAATGTTTCCACACGGTCGTGTGGTTCATTTTGGTTGTTAGCCGAAGGCGCTACTACCCAGTCGTAAGTTTGCTTTAAGTTTGTTTGTTTGTTCCGTTTGAACTTCATTAAAAACATGGATTTCTTTCACTCCATCTCTTCTTTCCATTTTTTCTCCAACCATTTTTCCTGTTCCCTTCTTTCCAACTATTCTCTCCTCTGTTCCCCATGCATTATCTACATATATTTCATCCTCACCTGTGCTCTCTTTCTGTTACACTCTGGTTTACTCTCTGCTGTCCTATGTTTCCTGCTGGCTTTCTCTGTGCGATTCGTTCTCTCACTATAAAAACTGTCTCTTCCCTGTCATTTAAAGTAATGCATACACTGAAGCACAAAGTATAATCTTGTAAAGATGATACTAATAATTTTCTCATAACGAATATGATTATGTAGGCAATGGTTTCAAATGAAGGAAAGTATTTTTCCCCTACTCAAAGCAGAACCAAATAACTGACTGGGCAAAGTAATGTGTGGTAGAAAACAAAACATGCAGATGAAGCCAAAATGTTAGCAAGCCAAAATGTTTTATATAGCTTGCTTTACAAAGATAAAGAAAAAATACAATAGCATAAAGAATACTCAAACGAAAACATTAAGACAACATCATAACAATGAAACAGAATAAGGAAATAGAAATTGAATAAAAAATTGATAAAAACAGCTTGGTTAAATTTAAGTGCTTAGTCATAGGTTTAAAAAGGGATACTTCTGGTAGTTTATTCCAGTTGTGTGCTGCTAAAACACCTTGACCGTGTTCAGTTTGGACTCTGGGATCAACTAGCTGGCTTCTGTGTTCATGGATCTAAGATCCCTGCTTGGTTTATATTCTTCAAATATATCAGAAATCTTTTTGGGGCCTCAACAAGTGATTTATAAAAAAAAGCACCACTTTTTAATCTGTTCTGTAACTGACAGTAAGCCAGTGCAAAGATATAAGAACCAGTGAGGTGATCTGTTCTCTTGGTCCTGGTTAACATTCTAGCAGCAGCATTCTGAATCAGCTGCAGCTGTTTAAGTCTTTTGGAGGAGTTCAGTTCAGAAGCCAATACAGTATTAAACACTTATAGAGATAAAAGCATGGACAAGTTTCTCTTGGTCTTTTTGGGAAACTATATTTTAAAGATGATATAATGCAGAACACCAAGATTACACACTCGGTCTTTGGTTCTTAGGGCCAGAGAATCCAACTCTTTACTAATAATAATTATTATTTTGCTGACAAACAATCAGATCAATCAAATTTATTTGTTGTCACAAAGTGCTTTCACAAAACACCCAGCCTTAAACCCCAGGGAGCAAACAACAGTAGTGTTGAACTTCAGTGGCTAGGAACTTTTTTGGAAGAAACCTAGAGAGGAACCAGGCTCAGAGTGGTGACCAGTCCTCTTCTGGCTGTGCCAGGTGAACATATTAAGAGTCCAAATTGAAATAGTTAATCGATGCATGTGGGCTGAGCCCTGAGTCTATTTAAACCTAGACCAGATGGGAGGCAAGACCAGAGGGACAAGGACAGGGACAGACGGGGGGAGGGGGGGTCAGCAGAGTGGCGGCTGAAATCATCAGGTATCGCCTTGATCTGCAACACAACCAGGAGGACTTTGGACAGGGACCGCAATGACCCAAGCTTGGTACACCGCAGGTGTGTGTCAACACCTCATGTCCTCCTAAGTTTAAAACAACAGAAGACAGGGAACATTTAGACTCTAATCCCCCAGCACAATAATATAGCAGCTGAGACAGGGGGGTCCAGTGACACTGTGGCGCAATCCGGGGGAGGCCCGGACAGGGCCCAACAGGCAGGAAATAAATCCACCCACATTCCAAGCATCAACCAAAGGGACATCCACCAACCGCAATCATCCTGAATGAGGGCCGAGTATTGCCAGCAGAGTAAAGCCCAATTGCACCAGTGTGCAACAGAGAGACAACAACTAGCCAGTGACTCTACCCCCGAATGGCATTGGAGGGAGGGCATTCCAGTGGTGATGAGAGCCCACCTGGTAAGACAGCAAGGGTGGACAGTATCAGGTCTTTCTGGTCACCTTCACGCCCCTGGGCCAGACTACACTTAATCATAGACTAGGATGAAGAGATGAGTCTTTAGTAGAAGCTTGAAGGTTTGCACTGAGTCTGCATTTCTAATTTTAATTGGCAAATCATTCCGAAGTACTGGAGCTCTATTAGAGAAGGCCCTGCTTCCGGCTGTTAGTTTAGAAATTGTAGGTACAATGACAAGGCCTGCATCTTGTGATCTAAGGTTATATGTAGGTATGTATGGCTGGATCATTTCAGCGAGTAGTAGGAGCAAGTAGGAGCAAGTCCATGTATTGATTTATAGGTTAACAATAAAACCCTAACAGGCAGCCAGTGTAAATAGGCTAGTACTGGGGTAATGTGTTTTTTTTAAAAAAGCAGCCGTGTGCAGCACTAATTGAAGTTTATTTATTGATTTATCAGGGTAACCGTAAAAAAGAGCATTGCAGTAATCTAATCTTAATGTAACAAAAGCATGGATTTGTTTTTCTGCATCAGTTTTTGTTAGAAAGTTTTAGATTTTTGCATCTCTAGAGATATATTTTATATGTTCATCAAATGAGAGGTCAGGGTCGAGGGTAAAGCCGAGATTTCTTACAGTCTTTTAGGATACGATCATGTAACAGTCAAGGTTTTCATTGAGATCTGACAATAAAACTCCTTGTTTCTTGGGTCCTAAAACAAGCATTTCTGATTTTCTTGAGTTTAAATGCAGGATGTTCTCTGTCATCCACTTCCTAATATCTGAAACACATGCTTCCAAAGTAGCTAATTTTGAGGTTCGTCCATTTTTATGTAACCATGTTTATGTAAATATATTACTGTGTCATCAGCATAGCAGTGAAAATTGACATTGTGATTCTGGATTACACCTTCAAGAGGCAGCATATATAGTGAGAACAATAAAGGGCCAAGAACCGAGCCTTGAGGAACAGTGCGCTGGAGGAAGGTTTCATCTTTAGGTTGCTATTGTTAGTGCTTCCTAGTTTAACTTTTTTCTGCATGGAACGAGTCCCAGTCGCAATAGGCAAAACTGTACTAACAACTCGACAGACTCCACTTTGCTAGCAGACTGGCTAACAGACTGCAGCCTGTCCTGCACCGTATCTCATGGTGAGGCTAGAGTGAGACTCCTGTCAATGTTCCTAGATAAAAGAAGAGCACTACTTCAGCTAGGATGAAGTCTGTCGCTCTTCAGCAGTTCAGGCTTGACCCTATTTCGGGGAGAGTCCCAAAAAGAGAGCCAGTTATCTACAAACTCGACCTCCTGCGACGGGCAGAACTACGTTTTCAGCCAGCGATTGAGTTGTACAAATCCGATGTAGAGGCTCGTCAAAACCCCTATCTGCAATGACACAGTTAGTATATTGAGGTGTTGTCATACTGTTTGAGAGCCATATATATTTGAGTACCTTCGACATAGCTATGATAGTTAATGTTGTTGTTCTGTAAAATTTGGCCCAGAGGTAGCATATAGAAATTGAACCGAAGCGGTCTGAGAACTGATCCCTGGAACTCTGCAGATAATAGCCACCCTTTTCTCATAATAACCATGATTTCATGATTTTTCGGGATAACCAATTGTGATAAAGAAACTCCTGCCTAGATCAGATCTGAACCAATAAAGTCCTACGATAAGACAGGGCCTCCATTGTGGTGGAGGGGGAGGTGAGTGTGGTGGAGGAGGAGGTGAGTGTGGTGAAGGGGGAGTGAGGTGGAGGAGGAGTGGGTGTAGTGGAGGAGGAGTGGGTGTGGTGGAGGGGGAGGGTGTGGTGGAGGGGGAGGTGAGTGTGGTGGAGGGGGAGGTGAGTGTGG
>JACXGJ010012590.1:0-17648 GCA_016801105.1 Esox niger
CTGACTGGTACCTATACAAGCCTCTCCCTCCACCCGTGGCCATCATACCATCCACTCTCACTGACTGGTACCTATACAAGCCTCTCCTTCCACCCGTGGCCATCATACCATCCACTTTCACAGACTGGTACCTATACAAGCCTCTCCCTCCACCCGTGGCCATCTCACATCCACTCTCACTGACTGGTACCTATACAAGCCTCTCCCTCCACCCGTGGCCATCTCACATCCACTCTCACTGACTGGTACCTATACAAGCCTCTCCCTCCACCCGTGGCCATCTCACATCCACTCTCACTGACTGGTACCTATACAAGCCTCTCCCTCCACCCGTGGCCATCATACCATCCACTCTGACTGAGTGAAGCCTCTCTCCCTCCATCAATACCTTTCTTTCCCTCCCTGCTTGTATTGCTCTCTTTCTATCACCCACCTCCCACCTTTTTCTCCCAGTTCCTTCTACATCTCCTGCTCTTTGTCTCACTCTATACCTCTCTCTCTTACCCTCCCTCCTTCACCCTCTCCTGCTCAATCTTCCTCTCCCTTTTTCTCCCTTTTTCTTTAATCGCTCTGTTTTCTCCTGAAGGTTAGTGTTGCCTGCAGGGCTATGAAAATGTCAGTAAGGCCCACTCCATTCTCAGCTACGTAAATAGCCTTTTCCCACCAGAGTAAACCCACTTTCAGTTCTGACCCGACCGCCACGTCTCACAGTGTCATATCCCACCTCCAGTTCCACTCTGCCACCAAGCCTACTGCTGCCAATGGAAAGGATTTACATGAATGTCTCTTTCCCACTCCTTCCTTTAGAAAAAACCTGCCCACTCCCAAAGATGGTCCTTATTTACAATTTAATCATCTCTCTCTTTTTTATATGAGAGAAGGGATATATACTGTTATCAAGCATGATTTTGTAAACTTCTTTAGGATGTTGTATAATTCCAAAGAAGCTATAGCATAATATAACATAACAAGAGGTGAGACAGTAGACCTATGGATATCTTTAGACTTATAGTTCAGGAAAATTAACTGTGAAGTCATTTGAAAACATTGTTTTATCCTTCTTCAAAAGCAGCCATTATTCTCCAACCTGAAATGGCCTATTCATATTGTAATTATGATTTATCGACACAGGATGAGACAAGGGAAAACGGTGCTCATTGACAGACAAAGGCGGAGCACTTAAAGTCACAGCTAGAGTGACAGTTAGTAAAAAATAAAAAATAAAAACTGGTTCTAGGATGAAACCACATATTTTTCTCTCCATTGCCACAAGTGTTGAATGTTCTTTATTTGGAATTAGCCACTGCATTGCAGAGCAGCTGCGTAACTGCGATCCGGGATCATATCCTGTCCACGGCACACAGTACCCGGGAGTAGACTGGGTCAGCACCGCCTAGGTGGGTGGAAGGACGACTCATTGTGGCTGGACACTCCTCCAAACTCAACTGTGGTCCTTAGCTGGGAGGGGCGTTCTCTGGCTGGGTGTGGGGGTGAGGACGTCTGGTGTGGGAGGATTGATTTGTGGGTCATCACTGTCAGCAATGACAAGAGAAGTGTGTTACTGTGGAGTTCAAGGTCATCTACCTTCACTGTCAATTAATATTCTACAAATTAGAATCACCTACCCTGACTTTCTTAGGTTTTATTTGTAGTATTTTACCTTGCAATACTCTCCATCTCTATTACTTCACCCCAGCCATTTCCGTGCTCTCTGTCCCAGAATGCCCTGTCGTGTCGTTTTCACGCGTCACCATACTGTCCTTGTTTTGTATCCTCCAGGAACATCCTGCCCTAATCTCCCCTTTCAATTTCCTTCGGCTCCCCAAGACAATGAGAGAAGACATCAAAGGTACGAAAGACGCTGGTAGTTCACAGTCACACCAGGGGAAAAAAACATTTCAGTTTCGAGCTTGAGGTTGTGCACATTTTTTTTTTAAATGTCCATTACATTTGCAGCAGACCTTCTAACAGTGCTCTGTTCTAAAATCAGCCACTTGCCAGCTGCAAGAGCAACTCTGCTGGTGTTGTGTTGAATTGTGGAAAGCCTTCAGGAGAAAAGGTTCAGGAGGAGGTGGTTCATTTCTCTCAGCCGGTGTACAGGTTTACCATAGTATTATAGAGAAATGTAAAGTGCCACACTTTCATCCCACACTTTTACAGTACCACCCGGACACAGCACGATCATAATCAAAGTATTCATACATATTCAAACCTCACTCCGATACATAAGTACGAAAACACCCATTACTCACAATGACTCATTCAAATGGCCACAAACACACGTTACGTGCTCTACCGTTCGGCTCGACCGAATACACGCCAAATACAGCCACACACAACCAACGGGACTTCCTGTCTTTTTCTATCAATATGTTTTCTTTTAAAACATCACGTTTGCTTGTCTTCTCCTCACGAAGTGTGTCTCGTAGAATGCAGTGGCCGCCCACCTGTCCACTTCCCAGCGGACGGACCACACAAAGGCCTAATTGAAAGCTATAGATGGGAAATTACCCCCCGGATCCATTCAAGATAATTTGGCTCTTATTTTTCCTGGGCAATGTTCCTTTTTTGACAACACGCAGCACGGACAACACTTTTCTTTCCCAATACTCCTGCTGTGAATCCAAATGTCTTGTACGGCTTGATTGAATGAATTGGCTGACTTTGAGTAGGAGGAGAATGGATACACCATTAGCTATTGAAAACGTAGAAGATTGACAAGTATGCTGTTCGCAGTTATACTTGGAAATAATTGAGTGGGGAGCATAGAGAGTGGGAAAGATATGACTGGCAGAACGAATGAGAGCCTTTATATGTGGTGAAAAAGGCAAACGATTTGCAAAAAATATGCTGTTCGGTTTAGTTTGCCCTCCCTCTAACAGATGTCGGCTGTTCTCTCGCTGTTGTGAAAGGACTGGCTTATTTTCCTAGACGAACAACCTATAATTTTAACATTTTATACGACGGAACAGAGAAGCGGACTAACAGAGACGCAAATAGATGGTGGTTGTTTGGTGAGGGTGGTCGTGGTGGAGTTATTGGTTTTAGGCAGGTCTTCAGGACTTCTTTGCAGGACCTCTTTGCTTTTGCCAGCGAGATAGCTCAGCAGCATATCTGTGCGTGTTCTCCAATACACAAACATGGCAGACAGCGCGGTTTCTCTTCTACCCTCTAGTTTGAGGGCAATGTCACAGATGCTATGAATACAGTTTAATGGGCTTTAGGAGAGACCAGAGGCAGCAGGAGGGGACGTGGAAGATGTGGATGACTGGCTACGGTGCCGGGTGAGTGAATGAGGCAGGCAGGCAAGGGCTGGTGGGGGTGTGGTTGTTTTGGGGCAAAGGGGCACTGCCATGTAATGGTATACAAAGATGGAGCTAGCTATGACTTCATCCATCATTCATCAACACAGCCGTTAACCAGAACCACCCGTTAACCAGACCCGGCCGTTAACCAGGCCCGACCGTTAACCAGAACCACCCGTTAACCAGGTCCGACCGTTAACCAGAACCACCCGTTAACCAGGCCCGGCCGTTAACCAGACCCGGCCGTTAACCAGGCCCGGCCGTTAACCAGGCCCGGCCGTTAACCAGGCCCGGCCGTTAACCAGGCCCGGCCTTTAACCAGACCCAGCCTTTAACCAGGCCCAGCCGTTTACCAGACCCAGTTGTTAACCAAACTCAGACATTTATCAGATCCAGGCTAATTGCGTGCCTATCCCACAGCAGGACTTGGCGGTTTAACTGGTCAGTACTCCGTCCAGTTGAACTGGAGGAGGGACTACATTTTTATTCAGTCACAAAGAGGCTATCATGAAACAGAAAGGTTCTACCTGGAATTAAAAGGGTTCTTGCAGAAAACTAAACATTTGTATTTAAAGGGTTTCCCCAAAGTGACGGTGCTTTCTTTTCACATTCCCCACTGTATAGTACATTCATTTTATTTAAAATATTTGGACATAATATTTTAACTGGCAACACTATTGACAGATTGGTGTTGACAAATGAAAGTAATTGAAGTATATAATGTGTGAGAGCATTCTTGCATTAAAACCCACTTCAGGTCTCTCTCAAAATGTCAATTTCTCTCCATTTCCTTGTTTTCATCTTCATTATTTTGACACATGGCCACACATTCTGATGGCTAAAGAACAAAGCAGCCCCAAACCATAATGCTCTCACCACCATGCTGAGCCCTTGGGATTTTTCTATACATAGGCCGTGTTTTGTTTTTGCCAAACATGACTGTTCTTGTGTCTGGTATTGCAACCAAACAACTCCGCCTCATCTACTGTATCCTCAGCACATTGCTCAAGTACTCCTTATCTTCGCAAAGATGTCATCTGGCAAATTGATGTTGTACATTTACTGTTCTTATTTGAGAGAAGATGAAAGGCTGCCAAAGTTCTTGAATTTTCTGAACTGGTGGATTTTCAGGAATGATTTAATCAACATTTCATCAGAATGGTGCTGTAACACCCGTAACTCCAAGATGAAGCATTACATTTACAGCTTTTCCCCATCCTTCAAGACAGCTGCTACTCCTTCAGCCTTCCTTTTCTTTTCTCATGCACACTTTGAAATCAACTCTCTCTGTTTGGCTCCCTTCAATATTATTTCACCCTACCAACAGGCCCTGAATAATTTATTTGACCTTGGCTTTAATATGTCTTTCCATCCAAGTCCTTTGTCCTCGCAGACTCTGAAGTCATTTTCAGTCTCGTGGAAGCTCCTACTCAGTAGGGCCCTGTTTTAGCGGGTCTCCACATTCATTGTCTGTCCTTTTGCTGCTGGTCTGCACCAGAAAACACTTGCCACTGCCTGTGAAGTTTACTAGTCCATGAGAGGGAGGCAGGCCATGTTTTGATAAACCTCACTATCCTCAGTTCTAATGCCAGGCCAGGTCTCCTTTCTGAGGCTCAACCCCAGGCAGTGCTCAGTGGGTCCTCATACTCCCTCATTTAACTCTCCACAGCATCTCCGACTCAGCTTGAAAAACATCAACACACAAGCCCACACACATGCACAGATTGAAAAATACCCTAAATGAGCTTTTTGCCGAAATGCTTTCACACAACTGCATGCAGTAGTTGCTTCTGACTAACATACACAGGCAGAAGAAAAAGTATAGATTCAGTCACCTGGTTGGAATTGTTGCTGTTGGTAGATAATGTTTCTGGTCTATAGGTGATTGGCTTTCTCTCATAATCCTTATCCTGCCTGAATGACAGATTAAAAGAGAGAGATTATAGCCAGAGGAGTGTTTTGCTAGAAGAAATGAAGAAACAGAGTGAATGATTTCCGTCTATGCCAACCGGCCAACACATAACAGCCACGTGGTTTACCAATGAGTATCTGTGACCCTGCTACCTTAAGATACCGGTTTTTTGTATCCCATTAATATAAATTCCAAATTTGTTATTTTCACTTAAAAGATTTTGAATCAGGGATAGGTTATCTACTGACCGCCAGATAATGATCTCGTACCTTTGAGGCCCGGTGAGTGGTTGGTTCTGGTGCTCAGTCGCTCCTCCGGTACTTGAGTTAACCTGATTTTCACAGGATTTGTTTTAGAAAAGTCCCCTTCACAGCAAAAGGTTCAATGGTGAGTTTCTGGTTTCTTTGTTCATGTGTTTTTGGTTTTTAGGCAATAGATGACCCAGTACGCTGGCTAATCGATCAGTAAGGCAGCTGTTAATATTTGAAGCCTGAATACATGAAGCTGAAATTACTGAGATGTAACAACAAGTTCATGGTGATATTAGTCATGTCTTAACACAAATACAATCAAAGGGTTTTTGATATGCATAAATTATAACATTTTCATAGAATTCAATAAGTGTTATTTTTTTGTATACAGAAATGTTACTTATAAACTGTTTTGTTTCCCTTTTACACCAGTGCATTCACAATCAAACAATTAAAGGTGTACAGAATTATTAAAGAAGTGCTGGGGAATCCATTGGCTCTGTCTGTGATTTGATCAAATAATATCATATGAAGGGTTCATAAACCGTGTATCCCTTAACACATTCCCTAATAAGAGCATTCATGTCGTGCTGAAGTAGTGTCCTGTTATTCAGAACACAACAGGGCCTGCTGAAGATGCCTCTGTGGTACTTAAGAGTAGAGTTCAACCAGACAGCCCACCTAATCTGGGAAACAGAGGGTGTAGACAGGAGTAGCAGGTGAAAAACTCTTAGAGCGGAGCTGAGTAAAGAATAGCCTCTGTTTTACCGTGCCATAATAGAGCATGAAATGGCCTTTCGTATGAGTTAACTCCATTCTCTGAAGTGAGGTCGCGTTGGATGTCCACTGACTTCAGTCCACATCTTTGAGGCTTTGTTCAAAGGAAACAGAATTCAAGATTCTTCATGATGTACAGGTTTATAATTATTTCTCTGTGCGCCACTCTAAACAAACACTCATCATAAATGGAGTTCCTGCATTTTTGAGTATGCCTCATGCTCACATACAGATAATGAGATAGAGACATGAAACCTGACCTTTGAAATCAACTTGAAATCAGCTTTGTGTGACTTCAGAGGATACCAGAAATGAAAATGCATGAAAAAACTGATCTGCGGTGATGGAGGTCAAATGGTCTATAAGAACCAAAAGCAATCCCAAACACACACCTATTGGAATCCAGCACTCAATACCATGACTTCCAAACTCTGGACTCAGCCATTTCCTGTAACTGAGCACGTCCAGAACTAACTATCAATCCTCTGATCAGGTGAATCAGATGAGCTATTTCAAAATGGCTTCCGGCACCCAAGGAGAGGTTTTTTCAATCAATGCTCTGCACTACATCCCAGTATTCTGGCAATGCATTGAACTCATCACTGCACCATCATACATCACGTACATGCATACATCATAGCGCAAAAAACCTCAGCCGCCTTCGTGTGAAGATGTGGCGGTGGAGTGGACATTAGTTGTAACTGGAGCTACTTCAGCACCAGGAGTGTCAGGTCTGGCTGTCCTCTGCTTGGAAAGGGGCGGGGTCAGAGTGGCGGGGGACATAGCAGTCACACCAGTTGACTCGGTGGCAGGCAGTAGAGCACAAACAATCTGCTTGGCTGCGCCACCACACAACCCAACTCAGAGGAGATTGTGTCATGGTGACTGACAGAACGTGCGCGTTTACGTAGTTGCAAGTCTCTGTGTAGCTTATTGTGTGTCTCCGGGAGTCAGTCTGCCATGTGAGTGAGAATTCTGTGAGAGTGCCAAATGTCTGTTAACGTGTCTGTACCGGGTTGTGGAGGTGAGAGACAGAGAAGACTGGAGTCCAGACACAGCAGGCTTTCCACTGTGCTTGCCAACTATACAGCATGTGGAGATCATTCAAACACCACACACACAGACCAGAGAGGGCCTTTCTGTTCTAAAAAGTATAATTGGAATCATTTAAATACGGACACAAAACGTTCCTTTCTCAGCAGGCCCTGCTGTGTTGATTGCCCTGTGCTCAACCGCCATTTCCCACCTCCACCTGCTGCTTCCTCTTACCTGTACCTTTCATTGTATCTCTCCATTGGTTCATTCAGCATACAGAACCTGATATACAATACCAGTTCGGAAGCTCTTGCCTGCCCAGTTCACATAAAGCACCAGCTCCAGAGGTGGTCTTAGATTGGTTTGCTTTAAGCCGCGGCCTGTTCCTATAAAACACGTCCGTGTGAATGCAAAAAGGACAGGGTCCTCAACAGAGGTGTAACACAACAGCAACAAGAGAGATTAGTCCTTGTTTTTAGGCAAGGAGAGTGGAAAAACAAAGACTCCAAGCTCCTTTTCAGTTTCGCCCCAGAGTTCACTTGGAAGGGGACAAAGATCAGTTAATGAATGTAACAAGCCCCCTTCACAACATGGCTTTTAAAGCAATCAGCATTTAGGTTTAGCACCACCCAGTTCATCATAATACATTGATGCTACTTTCTTCATATTATAACAGATCGTCCTTGACCGACGTACATTCAAACCTGTCTATTTCATTGTTTCTTCATTGGTCCACAACCAACACACATGCCCCTCATCATTCACAAAATGCTCTGACAGTGGCGGTTAGCTGCAGGCAGGCAGTACGAAACCAAACGAAGCAAGTCATTGTCAGAGTACGTTGAATTCTCCCTGGACAGACGCGTGTGTGTTGCTTTTGGTCAAGTCAACCCCCGCTGTCGTTGGAGCGTCTCCATAACACATACACAGAATGTCGTCAGACAGCCTTTGCATTATAAATAGTCGCCCAACAATTCCGCTTTCATTTCGGAAATTCAGCTAATTGCAATTAAAGTGCGCAGCATTAGCATCTGCCAAGTAGTCAGCCATGATTACAGATCCCAAGCCTGATTGCACTAAATCTCATCACATATTCCCTACCTCAGCTGATTCCTGTCTTCCTTTCGCTCTTCTGTTGCGTTTGTCGGGCTTCCTTCCTTCCGGCCCATCTGTCTGTCGGTTTACCTGCCTGTCTCAGTCACTACATAACATACCACTGACTGCAAGCTTTTCTGGCCTAAACATCACTGATAATGTAAAGCTGTGATGACCTTTTAGAGGGGCTTTGTAATCCTCTGAATGGATGGAAGTGCTCCATCAACCCAAATGTAGGAACAAACCGAAGCACAGGGTAATGGGATAAATACAACAACATATAACAAACTGCATCCCAATGACCAGGAGGGCACATACATTGTTTAATCCAGTAATAAGGTTGGTACATTTGTCGTTTAGAGGTTATTAGACCCATTACAACTTTGGTCTATCACTCTGTTTTAATTGCAAAGAACGCTCTGCACTGGAAATAAAGATCATTTCATGGTTGATATTCGACCACTACAGGTCCCACTAAATAACCTCCTGATTCTAAATTTCTCATTAACTATAAGAAAACGGAGTCTTTCAAATCCAAACTCTTGGATTTAATTGCGAAAACAAGAAATTCCTTCACTGTACCGATAGCTAAATAGGTCAACTCTAAAAGGATAGAAACCTACTATGAGTGACTGTACACGTCAGAGTTGCAGGGATATGATCAATGTAGCGATGTTTGCTAAAATATCCCGTGGAAATGTGAGCAACCCCCGGCTGTACCTCATTCTGTCACAACCCGGCGTTATGGAGTCGCCGCAAACCGAGGTTCCATAAACAATATCAGTATTCATTCACACACTCGCTTTGCCCTAAAACAAATTAGAAGCCAATAGCACACAGAGACACCTGTGTTGACCCTGGCCATATTCACAATCTCCGCCCATGCTGAGGTAAAGGGCACAGATGATGAAAGAAGACAATATGGAACTATCAGGTCCCATTACTGCAGTTATGGAGGTAGAGGTCGGAGGGCTAATAGTGCCATCTTGTGGAGATGATTAGGAAGACAGTAGTGAGATTTATACATATTCATAGCGAAATTCACCATTGTATTGTTCTGTCTTCTAGGTTTTATTTTATACATGACATTCAGTACACATAGACAAGTGCAGAAAATGTATTGATCAAGAAAATAAATTACAGTATGTTTCATTGGTTTTATGCAGTTGAAGCACAAACTTGTGAATACAAATAAAATAGTTGGCATATACTGCAGTGTAAATAATACGCTATTTCTAAAAATATCCTATTGCAAAAAAATTGTTACATGACTAAATTGCTAAAAGTATCAAGCAAGTGCAAGACCTACTGTTTGAATTCAGAACATTAACTAGCAACCGAAATAAGGCTAGATTAAATCCCATAGTCGACAATGTGAAAAATCTGTCGTTTTGTAAATGAGCAAGACAACTAACCTTAATTCCCCTGAAAGTCAGCCTGGACTAGGGTTGGAACAATTTATCAAGTAAATCGATGACATAGAAGTCCTCGATAACGCTGCCCGAATACATCTATTTATCATAGCAGTGAGGACAGGGCGTTAAGGATGGTCCTGGAGAAAAATGCTAAAAATGTCCTAAGTTCGTGATGATTTCACGTTAAAGGCGCGAATTTCGTTTTCTGCTGCTACTTAAAAACTACTTGAATTTTACTGCCGCCGCATGTAATCAATGATGAAACATTTGAAAAACAACCATCAATTCACCGAGGCTACAGACTCTGCCGCGGCGAAGTAAGTTAGACAACGATGGGCTTTACTACAAACTAATTCTCTATGAAATAATGCCCTTGATCCAGCAGTGACGTCGTGTGAAGCAGTGACCCACAGAGCATATTCCGTAGCTAAATACAGGGTCAATTCAGTTTTTATAAAAAAGTGCTATCTATCTGTCTGTGTGTGTGTGTGTGTGTGTGTGTGTGTGCGCGCGTTAATTGCGTAAAAATTGGATGAAAAACAATATCGTCACGCAAATGGAACTGATTCCCACCAAATGCACAAATATGCACGGAATGTGTATTTATGTAATGATGAGTCATTTCTTTCCTGTCATGGACCAGTTCATGCATAGAGCTGGGCCATGTTTTCCTCAGCAATCAAAGACCCAGCAGTGTGTGTTATAAACGTGATCAACACAGACCTTCGCCCAATCACAAGATTATAGTGTTTTTACATTGACAACAAATGTTTTTGTACTAAGCCAATGTCACCATGCCTTTTTAAAGAGCAGGGTTTTCTCCAAATAACTTCATTTGTTGTCAGAATAATCCACAGAATGCTTGGTTTCCAAAATAGTAATTAGTAACAGCCCTACTCTGGATACAATTTCAATTCTTATTACTAAATAAAAGATATTTAAAAGATAGGATGACACAGATTTAAAGTATGTATGCTTAATGACTGAATATAGACAACGACAGCACATCCAGGGTTGCTGAGAGTTCATAGGTTTTTTGCATGGATGTGTTGACGCAGAACAACCACACACCTCAGAGGGAGAGAGCCAGAGAGAGAGAGAGAGAGAGAGAGAGAGAGAGCAAGAGAGAGAGAGAGAGAGAGAGAGAGGGGCTTTACTGTGGGCATACACAAAGTTGTTGCACTAATTCCAACCCCAACCATTTTGCAAAACAATTTTGCCCTCTGCCAATGTCGCGTACAGTGCTGTGTGGCAGCCTGCCCAGACCTGATGTAAGAGGGTCAACTGTTACAAGTACACTGTGCCTCCCCCCCGTGTCAAGGGACTACTTGTCTAAAGGGCACAAAATGTAGCCCAGAGACAGACCAAGACAAAGAATAGAATAGAATATCAAATGGAAACACCAGTTCTAGTTCATAGTCCATGTCGATCAAACATGTCAGTCAAACATGTCAGGGAACTTGTCCTTACAGTACTTGTTGAAGTTAAACTCTTCTACAGCAAACTGAATATCCTTCCACTTGTTGACTGTGAATCGTCCCTCTGGAGTGTCCATGGCAAAGTTCTTGATGGCCAGATTTGGCAGAAGGGCGATCTTCTTATACTTAATCTCCATTCCCCATTCCTGTTTGCATACAAAAAAACATATTAAACATATGTTTTACAAAACAGATGTCCACATTAAAGATGTCCTAGCAACATAAGAGTATTGAGACCAACAGCACCTTGCTACAGGCAGCGCAGCTGATCACACGTCCTGGCTCCCATTCCTGAAAGGCCCTGTCCAGAAAAACCTGTCCACCAACCTTATAGTAGCAGCTGAAAGCACAGACATGGACTAGTTATCCTCTAACACTGTTTTCTTATTCAAATATTGGGAGAGACGCTAGAGAAAGATAGCTTACTCAAAGTCAGGGTTGACATTGACATAGTGCACATTGTCAATGAGCTTGATGTCCCTGCCGAAGGCAACAGGCACAAAACAGCTTCGACACAAAAGCTGAATTTCTGCCCCATTGAAACGGCTCTTCTTCTTGAGCTCTGACTGTTCTTCCAACTGTTTCTTCAACAGTGCATTGGTCTGGACCTCAGTAATCTAACAGGGTAGAGGAAGAGCGAGGGGGAAGGACGAAATGAGAAAGAGAATAGTAGAGAACGGTGAGATGCAGGACACGGAAAAAAAAAACTCTCAATACAAAACAAAACCAAAAGCGGACCCTGAGGAAAATATTCACCTTCATTTTAAACTCTTGAGGATCCATCTCCTGCAGTTTACTGATGGCCATGCTAGTTAATTCCTCCAGGTGTTCGTTCAGGTGTTCTCGAACCAACTCCCGCCCCTGTGCTGGGGCAATAACAGAATACACACTTCCAGACGCCCGAGCCCGTCCGCTGGCCTGCTGCTGGGCAATCTCATTGGTCAGCAGTCCATAACGCACAACCAGGTTGCATTCTGGGATATCCAGGCCCTCCTCGGCTATGCTGGTGGAAATCAGGAGGTTGAGGGAGCCATTGCGGAAGTTGCGGATGGTGTCCTTCTGCTCATTCTTCAAACGCAACAACAGAAACAGACAAAAACACAGATGTCTGCTGTTGACATGGGCCCTTGCCATGGTTTCATCTTTGCATTAAACACCATTTAATGTTGAGTTACCTGAGTCATGTAATTGATACCATTGCCAGCACCGGTTAGAATGGCAGCCTTGATGCCAGCTTCCTGCAGGTCTGCATTGTTAGACACCCAGTCATACAAGCAGTGGGTGCTTTTTCGGGTCTTCGTGAAGAGGATGCCTCTTGAGTCATCACCTTGGCCAAACTGCTTCAGCAGGGTGCCCTGGAGCATTTCCATCTTGGGGTTTTCGTACTGGGCATCGCCTGCCAGCTTCCTCAGATCCCTTTTGTTTTCTGTTGAAGATCGTGACAATGACTCAATATTTATGCTACCTCAGCGATGTCATTCAGAAACACTGTTGATTTTAACTGCTATGCAGATGACGCACAGCTATAGGATGCACAGCTATTGGACACGCAGCTATTGGACGCACAGCTATTGGACGCACAGCCATTGGACGCACAGCCACTGGACGCACAGCCATTGGACGCACAGCCATTGGACGCACAGCTATAGGACGCACAGCCATTGGACGCACAGCTATAGGACGCACAGTTATAGGACGCACAGCTGTTCTGCAGAAAAAGTTACACTTATGTTGCTTACAAGATTAGAGTTAAAATGTTGTCTTCTACATTTACGTGTGTTCAGACACCAATTAAACTTAAACTAATGCTAATACACAGCTGCCTTTTCCAGAGCCCCAAACATTTCTATGACAATGTCAATCCAGTGGTAGCCTCTGGCTTCGGGTTACGCGAAGCATTTTTTGGGCATGTTTTTTCTTATCCCTTTCGATTGATCCTGTTGTACATACCTACATATGCTACAGTCACAAGACACAGGCCTCAATACGGTCCCTTGAATTTCTAAACAAACAGCTGGGGGCAGGGCTTTAGCTTATGTGGAGCGATCTGCCGATCCATACCATAAAAGCATACTTGGTCGCAATTGTAGAAAAAGTATTTTGGTTGGCCTGGCGATTGAGGGTAGCCTTACCCAGGAGTGTGGGGTGAATTGCAAGGCATTGACAAACCAACCCTGCTGTCTCTTTTGGGTCTCCCTTCTCTTCACTGGGGCACCCTCTCTCCAACTCTACCAACTGTATAACGTGGAGTCACTGGCTTACCAGCGCTCCCCCGTAAGAGGTTGCGTCACGAAATGCCAAGCTTTTTGCCATGCTCTATGTTACGGGGTTGAGCCACGGATGAGAAATTCCTTCCTCTTTCCAGTTACCGTGCCATTTGGGATGAAGATAAAGGGACTGATCCCAGGCATTTACAGTTGGTTCTTACCCTGGAACAGTTCCAGCAGATAGACATCTGTCCCGTCCACTGCGGTGGAGGTCTTAGTGCTGTAGAAGGCCTCCAGGACCCTGAAAGCATCCACCATGCGCACCGTGTCGTTGATGAGCAGGGCGTCGTTGTACTGGCGCAGGTGGAGAGCACACTGTGCCAGCAGTCGGTTCTTTTGAGCCACACCTGCGTGAGGAAACGTGTGTATTGGTTTTATTACAATATTCTGAATAACCTCCACACTGACTGATGGACTCTCAGTGACTTTAAGATAATTAACTTCACACATTAAAAACCATCAACAGTAGTTTTAACGCTTTTCTCAGATATCATTATATAATAAATGTCAACCTTTCTTCTCCAGAATCACCACGTCTGCCTCGTACTCCTGAGTGCCCATGTCTCTAAGAGTAATGTCAGACGCCGGGGCCATGAAGTCATGAATCAACCGCATCATGAACTTCAGGCGATCCCCAAACGGGTCCTGAGACAAAACAACAGGGTGAGGTTGGTTTTTCCTGCAGCTCAAGTTATAAGACTCTGCATTTCCAAAACAGAACTGTCCACTGAACGGTCAACTCACTTGAGGTCTTCTGTCCACAATGTCAAACCTTTTCATGGGTCTAGGGACCTTCTTCTTTAGCTCATGGGCAAAATGCTTAGACGACACAATCACTGAGTCCAGGTTGGCACAAATCTGTGGGAGGTAAATCATGAAAAGAACAAAATGGACAAAGTTGACACTAGTTGGTTTTCAGGCAATGGTTAGGATTTATCCAGGATGACAGTGTGGGCTGAGGAAATGGGCCAACCTCCAGAGAGAGAGGCTCACCTGCAGTACATGGTCTACGGCGCCACCAATGCTCTTGGCTCCTCCTGTCCCAGGTGAGGCAGTGAGGCCCAGGATCTGTGGCAGCTGTCTTTCCCCCTTCAGCTTCTTCTCCACATAGCGACTCATTATCTTATTGTAGACACCCTTCTTGTGAGTGTGGTGGCACTCATCAAAGATCAGCAGAGTGAACTCTATTAGTGGGATTAATTTTGGGCTTAGTATAAAAATGTAACCATATGCTTCACAATTAAAACAGGAACCAGTTTTTGTTCTATGGTAATTTTGTTTGATCTATGGTAATTTTTTGTAGCACCAAGTGGACCAGAACACCCTAGCTAGGTTCCAGGCATGTGGCTGCAAAGCCCTAATGGTCAAGGCAAAGTTTCATAGGAAGGCATCACCAGAAGGAACTTCCTGATCTCCTCGTGTTCTAGCGACTCCGCTTGGCTCGGGCAGTTCCAGACCTAACAGAGTTTGTCAAGTGTGCCAGCTTTCCCACACACAGTAGAAAAACCTGGACTGTATCAATGTGTAAAAGAACATTGGCCTGTTGCAATACACAAAGTGCCTAAAGCGATTATCAGGAGACTACAGGTCAGACTTTAAAGCCAGACCAATAAAAAATTATTAAAAGAGAATCTGTCAAGCACTCAAAACAAATGTCTAGGATTTTTTTTTAACATTAGCTTAAAACATTAACTTCAAATGTGTTTTTGGAATATCTGCTTATATTTATTTTAGTTGTACAGATAAATTGCACATATTGCCCCTTTAATTACACATTACTTAGCGTAGCCAGTTCAGCCATGAACCCTGAGTGGTTTTTGGTCAGCAACACATCAGCTGATGCAGGATCGCTCTATCAAACGTCAGATCTATATAACCATCAGGTTACTCACTCAGTCGGTTGTTGATGCTTGTACCACCCTGCCTTTAGCTGTTTGATTCAGTGTTCCTTGTGGGGGGATTGATACTGCGTACCTTGCTCATTGCCAGGGGAATTGCATTAAAAATATCAAAGGTATGTTATAGCGGTAGTATTGTATACAAAATCATGTGATGGCAATGAGTTACCCTAAAGGAGCAGAACCTAATGCCAACAACTGCATGTACAGGGCTGTACTTACGTTTTCCAATAAACGGTTGTACTCAGACACTGTGTTTTCAGTCTGAATTTATGACTAAAACAAGCAGTTTTTCCAATGTAATTTCATACTAAATAAATGCAAACACTCCCACTCTACTCTGGCTACTGGTGACATAATTGACAATTACCTTTGAGCTCAACATGCTTTCCCTCCTCTTGGTTGGCCAGGGCGTTCTCCAGTATCTGGGCTGTGCAGATAACTATGTCAGAGTCCTTGACTGCGCAGGCGAAGAAGTCCTTCTGGCCAGACTCCCCACTGATAGGCACCAATCTATAATCATGTCCCAGGTATGGTTTGAACTCTTTCTTGTAGTGCTGGTCTACCAGATGAATCTGGGAAACATTGCATAGATTGTGTTCTCCAGGCTTGTAATATTTACTTAATAGAATGTTTTCCACACCTGGCTTTGTATAGGATTTACAGAGCAACCATACTAGAAACCTATTTGCTGTTTATTTTTAGAACATCTGGTTAATAGATCAAAACCTACAGTGACACATTACATCACAGTTAACCCTTCCTACCTTGTTGACCAGAACAGCCACTTTAGCCCCAGGGTTGTTCTGCAGGTGTTTTTTGGCCACATAAACTGCAGCCCTGGTCTTTCCTCCTCCGGTGGGCAGCCAGATGATAACGTTGTCCCCTTGAACAGCCCTCTGCACCACCTCTTCCTGGTAGCTATACAGACCTAACTCAGCCATCCTAATCTCTGCAGTCCTCTCGAATCCACACACCCTTTATCCTTAAAGAAGACTACAAGACTATTTCTGAACTAAAGCTACCACAAATAAACTTTGCAACTATCCGTTTGTAGCTATAGACAAGCCCTTTTATAACTCAACTCCAACCGTTTCAGAAGCAGCTCTTTTGTTTGGCATCCGCATCCACACTGTGGTGAACAGGTTCTGAGTACACAGGTTTTTGACTCCTGATTTCAGATCCACCGGTCTTAAACACAAAACAGAAAAGGGAAAGCAAAAGCTCTTCCATTTCCTCTTCCAAGATTGGGCCCTACTTAAGGGAGCTCTTGACGGCCAACAGTCTTATCAGTAGTGTCACAAGGATATGATTGACTGACTGAAATAGTACAAGTCACACCCATAATACCCTTATAGAATGGCAGGAAAAATGATCAAAAAAGCATTTCTTTGTTATTACACCATTCATTTTTTCCATAGCTTTTTTTTAAAGCTTTACTTCAAATAAAGGTCTATACAGGTCTGTTTTGATAACTGTACATATCTAAGACAAGGTGACTTATGAATATTGGCTTAATATAACCTCAAGAAAATACAGACCATATTTAAAGGGATAAAGCAAGGTTTTATCGGTATTTAGACACCTTAACTACTTCAGTCTATAGGGGGTTTAGAGGAAATACAGTCATGGAATATAGGCCTAAGTAGCAGTAAGATATATTTATCTTCTGGTAGTAACTCTGGCATGCCTATGTGCAGTCCCGGAGACTAGTCACAAAGCACGCAATTCCCTTAAAGGGCCCCTCTCATACAATGTGTGACATCAGGAAAACGAAACTTACCGCTCCCTGACACTTGGGGAAACACCAGTATGTGTGAATTACATTTAAAGGGCATGGTAACCATAGAAACAATGAGACATAACAACAACCTCTAGAAATACTCAACAGAAATATTTTATATAAAAACTTTATTTTCATGAACGGTATTACAGTAAGGAGCTATTCAAACTATAACTAACTGAAAATGTAGCAGTCTTCATATTTTTTACATTTCACTCACACAGTACGGTAAGAATGTTTTCTTAATGCAGCATAGGTAGGACGAGGGATGCGTACCTGGCAACCCTGAATAACGCAACATTGAAATCACTTTAGTTGCTGAAAGCTAGTCATTATTCAAGTACACAATGAACACACACATATACCTAGACACACACACACACACACACACACACACACACACACACACACACACACACACACACACACACA
>JACXGJ010012591.1:0-17647 GCA_016801105.1 Esox niger
AAAAGGATACAAAAGATGCTTTCCCCTCACTAGCGATGTTATAACATGCTCATCTTGTGAGCAGGGCAGTGTAGTGAATCACTTGTACTACCTGTGAAATAGAGTTCTGTTGAATCCTATCTCTCATATGAGAACTGGGTTTATGTTAATATGAACAACCTTCTCTCAGGATGCTCTTTAAACGGAGACGTTGCTGAATACTGTGCCTGCATGGCTTCTCAGTAGTTGGTTTTGTGCTCGGGAACACAAAGATGGTGGAAAACCCTTCTAAAGAGTGACACTAGTCATTGTTAAGGTCCCTACAAGATCACATTCAATCACCTGCAGCCTACCAAATCAGGGCCAGCAAGGGATGACCAAAGCCAACAACAGTTACATCCTTAAGGCTGTATTTACAAAACACCTTAAGGCTAAACATCTTTAGGCTCCCAACTTGCTGATTTAGGAGAAACTCTTAAAACCACTGGGCAGGTCAGTCGTTATTTTATCTTTAGTCTAAGGGTATTTCCACAAAGCTTAAACCAGCTCCTAAATCTGTGAACAATATGGGTCAGTCAAGAGAACTCCTAAGTCACAAAGACCAAGTCATAGACAATCCTCAAAGGTCTTCTGCCAGCAATACGCCTTGTAATCAGTTTGATGTTTTGGAAATATTTATTGATACTACACTTATAAAAAGGTACTACCTTAATCGCGACTATTACGATCATAGTAGAGCTAGTCATCGAAGCAGTCGCTTTACCAACAAACCGAAACAACCCAATAACACCAGAGATGAAGGCTGTGACAACGCTAAGCTACTTGGCCACAGAGAAAATACATCCAAGCAGCATACATGGACTATGTATATCTCCGTCATCTGTCAGTTGAATAATACATAAAACATGCCCTCTCCAGACCCTACATCTTCTGAAAATTCAGACGGTATTCTCTTGATGTTCGCTAACTACATAGAAACAAAGCCTAGTTCATGGCCATAGCTCGATCACACCGATGTAACTGGTGCTATAGATTGGATGCATAATTGCACAAATTATTACATCATCAAAAGAAGAATGTACATTTGTTTACGAAGTGTCACACATGTAAGTGGCTGTCAGTTAGCTGTAAATAACACATCCTTCTACAGTATTGCTATGATGAATTCACTGACAGAGTTCCCTCCCCTATCAGCCAATCACTGTTGGCGTAGTAATTAAGCTTGTTCGTGGAACACTACATTATCCGTAGCAACGCGATTTCTTCCTAATGGTCAGTAAATGTTGGTTTCAGTAGCTTTTTGAATAGGTTTTACTAGGAAACATCGCTAGAAACTTTTACTGCTGTTTGGAAGGCTTATTAGTGGAAGATATCACTCATAATATGCAATAATATAAATGTTTTTGTTAGCACTAAGTTTTCATAAAAACTAAAATGTGGGGGTACCCTTCAATGTAAACCAGTGATATTCAAAATAAATAAAATTACCAAGTGTTTTTTCTTTGCACTGGAAAGTATGAAGGAGCCACTCCTCCTTTCCTACCATTTTGACACGTATTCATATAAACAACTTTTTCAGGTGCTGTCTTGTTAAGAACAGTAGCACTACAATTGTCAGTTTGCCACGTTTCAGTGAGAAACATAGAATATAAGTTGTAGGATATTGTAATGTAATTTACCAAGATTTGTTTGTACATTGCTATTGCGTTTTAAGTTCACAATTTTGAATTGTACTTCAGACTTAGATACTTACAGACCTACTTACACTGATCCTTTATTAAACTTTTTCCATCTCTATTTGCAAATATTATAATAAACTGTTTTTGAGTTTAAGATCATTTTGACCTCTGTTGTACCTGTTTATAAGGGTTCTAACTGGTGAATTTCTACCACACTGACAGTTGAGTCCCATATTAGAATAAACCTAACCCACTCAGTAGTGACTATAATCATCTTCATCCACTGATCCGGTATCGGGTCACGGGGGCAGCAGCTCTTCCCTTTCCCGAGCCACATTAACCAGCTCTGAATTGACGGATCCTGAGGCGTTCCCAGGCCAGTGTTGAGATATAATCTCTCCTAGTCCTGGGCCTACCCGGAAGTCTTCTCCAAGCTGGACATACCTGGAAAACCTCCCTCGGGAGACGTCCTGGGGGCATCCTTACCAGATGCCCGAACCACCTCAACTGGCTCCTTTCGATGCAAACGAGCAGCGGATCTACTCAGAGTTCCTCACGTGTGACTGAGCTTATCACCTTTTCTCTGAATAGTGACGTAACTACTTTATTATTATTATTATTATTATTATATTTCAATTATTCATAAATTACTGAAATAAAAATCACCCTAACATAAATGAATCTTAGTCATTAAAACCAAAATAATGAGGCAATGTTGTCTTTTATCGTGAGGTATGAGTGTACAGAGTACACAAAAGTAGAGGCAAAAACGTAAGTAACAAAATGACAATGAAACGAAATACAACATTTCATGATTTTATAAATGTATGAAAGAACGGCCCAACATGATCTCTAAGCAATATATGGACTCAATAAGCAGAGTGCCGGAGAGGGAGAAAGCATGCAGTGCCACGCAGAGCAACCATCACCTCTACAAGTCTAACAGTTAATTATTTACATTTTAAATACATATTATGAAGTACAATGTTTTATTTGTGGGGCCGAGTTGCACATTTGTCCATTCTAATAATGTCCAATTAACATTGTCTGTAGCTTTATGTAAAATAAATCAACCAAACATTATTTGGTACAGACACCTACATCAAAACAATGCATTTATCTAAGAGTAGCAACTTTACGTTTGAACATCTGTTGGACACTGTTTCGAATATGAGTAAGGTTCATCCCATATATGATAGGATTCACCAGAGGAGGAACAACTAGAAACTCCACAGCCATGATATTCCTCAGAGCCAACAGACTGGTGTTGCTGCCATAACGAGCATAAATCAAATCAAAGAGTATGGATATGAGAAAGTTAGCCAGGGTCATTAGATGAGGCAGACAGGTCTGCATAAACCTTCTCCTCTCTGCCAGTGAGCGCAAAGATGCTTTGATTATGCTTATGTAAGATATCAAGATAAGTACCACTTGAGCAAAGTGAGAAATCATGAAAATGAAACCGTATAGGTTGTTCAGACTGGTGTCAGCACATGACAGCTTCACAACTGCCCAGTTTGAGCAGTAGAGTTTATCAATGTCGACACCACAGAGGGGTAATCTAACAGTTAGTACTATTCCAATAGTAACTTCCAGCCATGATAATAGCCATGTTAGAAGAATCAGGGTCCACACTTTTCTAACAGTCATAATACAGTGGTAGTGAAGAGGCTTACAGATGGCAACATATCTGTCATAAGCCATTACAGTCAGGTTAGTACATTCACAGTGAACATAGAAAAAGATGACAAATATCTGAGTCATGCACCCAACATATGTTATCACATGAGAGTCAAATAAAATGTCATAAAGTATCTTTGGGTAGAAAGATGAAGCACCGATGATTCCATTAATACACAGATTACAGAGGAACAGATACATTGGGTCATGCAACATTTTCTCCAGAACAATAGTAAAGATCAGTGTAACATTATTAAACATAGTGAAGAGATATAGGATAAGAATAAATACAAAGTAGATGTGTTTATTAGTCTCCGTCATGTTCAGTCCATGCAGCACAAACACTATCTCCTGAGAGGAGTTGAACAGGTTTGTCATTAACAGCAGACACAAATTATTGCGTTATTAAATTGAATATGATGCAAACTTAACAGTAACTGCCGACCACAGAGTGGCACTTTCCGCCACACAATATTCACTGTTTTCTTTCCACTACACAATATTGACTGTTTTCTTTCAACCTATGTAGTTACTTTTCTCATCCTGGACATTATATTCATAGCAAGACAATCCAAAACCATCCTGCTTTAGCATCCACCTACATACAGTTAAGTACAATGCAAAAACCATAGTTTTCAACACAATCATGAAAAAGATAACATCACATATTACAGAACCAAAAATATTTTTTCAATATTGAGTGGAATAAGTTAGATGATGAATAAAATATGAATTAAAAAATTTGAAAATACTATACAACTTTTCCTTGAAGCTGAGGCTTGCTCTTGTTTGGTATTTTCTCAGTACTAAAGATTGAAGCAGATAGACCTCCTGACCTGACCAGACCAGATCATACCTGGGTATGACAATTCTGCACTCTCAGTACTTATCTTTTATTGGTTAGAATCAAAGTATCTGAATTCCCATAGCGATATGATATGAAGATGTTGTGAGGTGTCGACACCTCACAACAGAGGGATAATTCGCCATTGGCAAATTATCCCTCTTGTGGATAATTTGCCAATGGCATGAATATCTACATGTTCAATATTCGTCTCACTTTTCACTTGTTATTAGTTTGACTTGTGAGAGTCACACAAATGGTTATTATGAGGCTGTCATTATATGTTGTTTTCATACTTCTGAGATTTCATTGTTACAATTCTTTAGAACAGGCAATGTCTATATAATGTCTACATTCCTAATATTCCATTTTTAATAAGTCAAGGTTATTATATAATGGGGCCATTTTCACAAAACATTTGATCTAATCATGAGATAGAGTGCATGACAAGCCACAGGCTGTTAGCCAGCCTGCTAGCCTAGTGGAGCATAGCATAGCCAAAGTAGTTAATACAGTTTTGTGGTCCTCTTCAAAAAGTCTTAGAAGCCATTTTTGACTCAATGGGATTTATCCAACATGTCTCAGATCCAACGCACAGCCACAATCATACCTTAGATTTAGTCCTATCCTTAGACATAGATATTGTAGATCTAATAATTTCCCCTGTATATCCTGGAATATTGGGTCACTGTCTTATTAAATTTACCGTTAAAACAAGAAGTCCACTCGCTCCGCAAACAATGAGTTTCAAAAGCCATAAATTTGCGGACGATAAATAGATTTCTTGATATTCTTCCAAGCTTGTCCATCAGTGACCAAGGAAATAAATCAAATAGGTTTAGCCTCTGGGCTCAGTCCACATGCATCGATTAACTATTACAATTTGGACTCATAATATGGTCACCCGGCACAGCCAGAAGATTACTGGCCACCCCTCTGAGCCTGGTTCCTCTCTAGGTTTCTTCCTAAAATTGGCCTTAGGGAGTTTTTCCTAGCCACTGAAGTTCAACACTACTGTTGTTTGCTCCTTGGGGTTTAAGGCCGGGTGTTCTGTGAAATGTTTTTGTGACAACTGCTGATGTAAACAATTTATGAAGTAAATGTGATTGATGGATTCCTACTAGGACCACAAGGAGATGTTGGCTATTTTTGATCCTGGGGCCTTTACTTGGGTCACCAAGCCTAATCCTGGACAGTGGAGATGTTGTTTTGGGGAATTAATACTGTTCTGAGAGTTTGTGATTTTTTTTTTAAACAAAGCCCCTCCCGGCTACAATGAAAGTGAATTGGGGCAAGGGATATAACATGTGAAATTATATAGTACATTTGGTTTTCCAAAACAGGAAGTCCATGGTATATTATTATAGGTCTCAGTATGTTCTATGAAAATAATTAGTGTCAAAACGAACAGTGTTTCAATGGTTATCGCTGTTTATTCTTTCTGGAAAATGGATAAGCAGCAGCCGCGCTTTAATCTGTCTGGGGAAGCTGGATCCGTAACCGGCTTTTTTGTTTACAGAACTGTAGCCCATGTTAGCTAGCATAGACCACAATCTAAAACAAAAATGCCAACAAGTTTTAATAGCTGTTGGTAACCTGACACAAATCTGTCTGCAAGGAGGATTTATCCAGCAACTGGGTTTGTTTACTAAACTGTAGCGCATGGTAGGAGTGGAATTTATTGCTACCTAATACCATCGAAAACCTTGACGTGTCTGTGGATGAGGCTGAATCGGATCCAGCATGCGAAAACAGATAGCATTGACTTACAAGCTCTTATTAGCTAGGCACTTTTGGAAAACGTCCACATCCCCAAAGAAACTGAACGAGGTAGTTTTGGCTCAAGCTCTGGGGGACTTTGGCTGCTGCGGCATGTGGGTGGTGCATCTTTTTTATTGTACCACATGATCGAACTGCTGTGTGCTACGGACTGCTGGGAATTTACTCTTTACGACATATATTACATCCTCCAATCCTCTCCTTTATGTGACCTGAAGTGTGGCCAGTGAAGAGGCCTGGTTAGCCAGTAGGATCCCAACTGTGACATGGGACAACCTAGTACAGGCACAGTCGTGTATCTGGTCACAATATTCAATATTTAGTTCTGCTCATTAGTTTGGATACGCTGGCAGATATATTTGGATACCCAGGAATAGATACTTGGAAGTATGGCATTGATTTTGAAAATATGACCGATTATGCAAAAATGTGTATTTCATTTAAGGGTAGTGATCATATGAAGCCATTTACAATCACATAGTTTGTTGGCTTCTTTTAAATCTCAATGATAACAGAAATCACTCAAATGGCCCTAAGAAAAAGTTGACATACCCTTGAATGTTTAGCCTTGTTACAGACACACAAGGTGACACACACAGATGAAAATGACAATTAAAGGATAATGTCCCACACATGTGGCTTTTTAAATAGCAATGACTGTCTGTGTATAAATAGTTAATGAGTTTGTTCGCTCTCACGTGGATGCACTGAGCAGGCTAGATACTGAGACATGGGGAGCAAAAAATAATTGTTAAAAGACCTGCGTAACAAGGTAATGGAACTTTATAAACATGTACATTTATATAAAAATAAATCCAAAGATTTGCAAATGCCAGTCAGACCTGTTCAATCACTTAATAAGATGTGGAAAATTTGGGGATCTCTTGATCCCAAGCCAAGGTCAGGTAGACCAATAAAGATTTCAGCCAAAACTGCCAGAGAATTGTAACAGATAACCTCAGGAGAAATACAAGCTGCTCTGGAAAGGAGCACAATACAACGATACTTGAACAAAAAATAGCTGCATGGTCAAGTTGCCAGGAAGAAGCACCAATGCCACAAAAAAGCTTGGTTACAATATGCCCGACAACAGCTTGTCACGCCTCACAGCTTCTGGCACACTGTAATTTGGAGTGATGAGACCAAAATAGAGCTTTATGGTCACAACCATGAGCGATATGTTTGGAAAAAGGTCAACTAGGCCTATATAACAGAATACCATCCCCACTGTGAAGCATGGTGGTGGCTCACTGATGTTTTTGGGGGGGTGAGCTCTAAAGGCACAAGGAAGCTTGCGAAAATGTATGGCAAGATGAATGCAGCATGTTATCAGAAAATAATGGCAGACAATTTGCATTATTCTACATGAAAGCAGCTGTCAGCACCACAGTGTCCCCAAACACAAGTCCAAGTTGACCCTCCAGTGGTTACAGCAAAAAACTTTTGTTTGGTGATTTAAAGGCAATGGTTATTTGATTTTCAATGTGATATTTCTTGTTATACATACAGCTCAGAAATTGGCAGTCTTACTGTTTTATAATTGCAGAAAGCCATTATCTTTGCACAGTCGTTTGTTTGCTTTAATTTATATATTGGCTATTTCTTAATATTATGTGATACAGTGATGTGTTATTCAGTGATACCTGGTACGGAGCGCTTAAGTCAAAAACAAAATTATAATAACAATCTGCCATTTCTGTCCAGAATACAATGGCTCTACCCAATGTGCCATTGTTTTCATATATTTGGTCAATTCAGTGAGCACTCGACAAAATTTAGAAGTTATGATATGATTAAACCACTTAACTCAAGTAATTTAAGCGATTCTTTTAAATTGGACTAAAATACTTTGTTTTATTAGGAGTTATTTGAAAATTGTCACTTATTTGAAATGTGTCCATTTTATGTTGTCTAGTCCTGACTGGGGGCTTCTAGGCATCTCTATGCACCTTTGGCTGCCCACGGAGATGCCTCTGCTGTTTTTGTTTTCCCCATTTGGGGCAAGCTGCACTGCATTGCCTCTAACTGGGGACCCTATTTATGTTGCCCTTGTTTGCTTTTGGTTAGTGGAGCATTAATATGATGTCACCCTACTCTCACTCTGCGCCTCGTGTCCTGTCTTCCTTCGACCGTGACAGAATGATCCATCAAACCTCGACACAGCAGAGCTGGACGTTAGGGGTACTCCTCAGATGGCCATATTCCGACAGGGTGGAAGGACAAAGAGCACCTCAACGCCAGAAGGGTGGGAAGCCAAGCCCTGCCGGCACCACCACCTCCCTCCGCCCTGGCGGATACTGCGAGCTCCTGGCTGGGGACCTCCAGGCATCTCTATGGGCCTGGGGGCCACAGTCAGGGCATGATCACAGAGGTGCCTCTAATTGGGGACCCTTTTTAAGTTGACCTTGTTTGCTTTTGGTTTATGTTTTACTGTTTGTGCTGTGTGCCTCAGATTGCAGTTGTGCCTCTACTTTTATTGTTTTGGTAGGATGTTACCCTACTCTCGCTTTGTGCCTTCCTTCAACCGTGATATGTATCTTTTTTTGTATAAGACTCCCACATTTTTGGTCTAAGTATATTTCCAAAGTGTTTTAGCACTAAGCCAGCTCCTAAATTCCATAAATCCTAAAATTGCTGCTACTTGCAATCTGTGTCATACTCATACTCATCAAGGTTGTGACAAGGGGGAAAACAAACTACACGTATCTCAGTCATCTGTCAGTAGATTATTACATCAAACCATAAATGCCCTCCCCAGGCCTCACATCGCCTAACTAATCATTCAGTTTTCCACTTGATGTTTCCACTAAAATGCCATCTTCAGGGCCATAGCTGGACTACCCGGTGTCGTTAGTGCTATAGAGTGGACCCATTAATGTACAAATTGTTGCACCATCAAAAGATTAAAACACATTTGTTTATGAGCTACCAGACATGTAAGAGGCTGACAATTTGCTGAACTTATACTTAACTAGTCGGTATATACTCTTTGGTTTCATGTGTAATCAGTGACATTTTTATTTAAATTTCTTTATTTCAATATGGCAAAATGACACATCCTTCTACAGCATTGCTATGATGAATTCACTGACAGAGACCCCTCCCCTAGCAGCCAATCACTGTGGGCATAGTACGTAAAGCTTGTTCGTGGAACACAACATCATCCGTAGCATCGGGATCAGCACTGCATTTTCTTCCTATTGCTTGGTAAAATCTTTGTGAATAGGTTTTAGGAGGAAACTCTTAGCTGGAAATGTTTACTACAGATTGAAAGGCATCTTAGAGGAACGATGATATGTTTTGTGAATAGGACAAGTTTTTAGCAAGTCAAAGATGGTGTGAAACAAAAAGCAGATGGCTATGAAGCAAATGTTTGTTTCAAAACCAAGATGAGGAAAGTAAAAAAGCCACATTTGTAAAAAAATATTATGCCAATGTATTTTAAACAGCAAAGTTTGAAACAATTAGCACAAACACAGTGCCTTTTGTTAGTATTTTAACTGTGCAGTTTTGTTCCAAAACCATATGAGAAGTAAAATGTGAAGTGTGATACATGAGACCATGTGACAGTACATAGTAAATTTCTGTAGGGGAATTACGTGATATAAAACACATACATATTGTAAATAGATTTATACCTAAAATAATTAAACCAAACATTAAAGTTACAGCAAACATTTGCTTTACAACAAGACCTTTAGAAAAGGCCAGTAACTATATGGTTGAAAATCTGTTGAACTCTATTACGAATTTGAGTGAGGTTCATCCCATATATGATTGGATTCACCAGAGGAGGAACAACTAAAAACTCTACAGCCATGATATTCCTCAGGGCCAACAGACTGGTGTTGCTGCCATATCGAGCGTACATCACATCAAATAAAAGCGATATGAGAAAGTTAGTCAGGGTGATCAAATGAGGCAGACAGGTCTGCATGAACTTCCTTTTCTGCACCTGGGAACGCAGAGACACTTTGACAATATTCACATAGGAAATCAGAATGAAAATAGTTTGTAAGACCTGAGATGCTATGAACGAGAAGCCATAAATGTTGTTCAGACTGGTGTCAATGCATGATAGCTTCACCACTGACCAGTTTGAGCAATAGATTTTATCAATGTCAAAACCACAGAGGGGTAACCTAGCTAATAGCACCATACCAATGCTACAGTCTAGCAAGGACAAAAACCATGTTAGAAAAAGCAGACTCCACACTTTTGCTGAAGTCAAAATACAGTGGTAGTGGAGTGGCTTGCAGATTGCAACATATCTGTCATAAGCCATCACTGTTAAGTTGGTAAATTCACAATGAACATAGAAGTAGATGACAAATACCTGTGTCAAGCATGCAGTGTATGTAATCACATGAGAGTCAAATAAAATATCATAAAGTATCTTTGGGTAGAAAGATGAAGAACCAATGACACCATTAAAACACATATTACAGAGAAAAAAATACATTGGGTTGTGCAGCATTTTCGCCAAAAGAATTGTTAAGATCAATGTTAGATTCAAAAAAATTGTTAAAAGGTAGAGAATTAGAATAAATGCAAAGTAGATGTATCTGTTTGTCTGCATCACGTTCAGTCCATGCAGCACAAACACTATCTCCTGGGAGGAATTGAACAGGGCTGTCATTAGCAGCCAGCACACAAGGTAAGTGTTGTCAGGACCTGAGAAGGATCAGTTTATCAAAGTTATTTCGGACAGTACTTGCTGCAGAGAGCAGACAGCAATGTATGTGTACATTTCAACGTCATAATAATAAAAAATAAACAATCTTCCACCAGTTGTTGAACATAGTCACAGCGAAATTTTCAAAAGATGGAACCAAGTGAATTGATACAAAGTCCTGTAATATAATAAAACAATGTCATTAAGTATAGTTTAAGTATAGTTTAAAAGTAAGTAAGTGTTAAAAGTAAGTTGAAGTAGGATGAATAATCAAAACACATTACACTAAAGTTTAGAGCAGACTTCCTTCTCCAGACCTCAAGGTCATACCTGGGTATGACACTTCTCCACTCCCAGTGCCACTCTTTTATTTAGCAGAAAGTATCTCAGCTGCCATAGCAACATGCAAGATGCAGTGACAACATAGTGATCCCTATTGGTCACTTTCCTAATGAGAACATTAATATTGTAATATTGTAGTACATTTAAACAAGTAATAATGTTTAAAAGTAGAGTGGATATAAAATGTCAACACACCTCTGTTAAATGTCAGGTTTTTGTGACAGAAAAGAATGAGACAAAGAAATCATGTCAGAACTTTTTTCACTTTTAATGTGACCTATAATGTGAACAATTCAATTGAAAAACAAATTGAAATCTTCGATGGAGAAAAGTGAAAATAAAAAATGGCACATTGGGAATGGCCCAGCTAGAGCCCAGACCTGAAGCCAATTTTCGGCTTCCCATGGCTCAGTATCTACCCTGCTCACTTCATCCACGTGAGAGCTAACAAACTCATTGACTATTTATTAACAGACATTTATTTCAATTTCAAAAGCCACTGGTGTGGGAAATGAACATTTAATTGCCATTTTCACCTGTATGTGTCACCTAATGTTCCTGTAACAAGGCCAAACATTCAAGGGTATATACTCTTTTGATCAAGGCCATTTGGGTGATTTCTGTTATCATTATGATTTAAAAATGCACATTGATGTTTTACTCCTTAGATTTGTGCCCCTTTTAGTATTGTATACTGTAGTACAGTCCATTTGTTAACAGTACTGAATGCTCAATAGACTTTGACTGGTTGCAGGTTCATATCAACAAAGAACAAGAATTACAGTATCACAGAGACAAAGGACAAGTTTTGAGATGCAGGGTACAGTACTGTAAAAATATGGGTACAACGAAGAGGGAGAAGAAAAACTAAATTGCGAAGAGCAAAGCAGAGTAGTAATCTCTGATCAATTTTGAGCTACTATGATAAAACATATTATTTTCGTTCTTCAAAAGACAATGATGGAAGCATATGAGATATTTTTTAAATAAAATGTGTACTTCTATGTGAGAAATGTATGTTTTGAACAATGTGTTCATTATTGTTAATTATTTGGCGTATTTTTTACTGACTGCATGAGAGTGTATATTATTTTGATCACTTTGTTCATGATTTGAGAGCAGTGTTTGATTTTGCACATAGGTAAAACTGTTTTGAAGCGAATGTTTCATTTTGCGAGAGGAGTCAGAGGTTTTGCAAATAGTGCTTGAAGATATGGATTTGTGTTTAATGTTTTGAGAGTACAATGGCTGAAATGAGTTTTCTCAGAAGGGTGGCTGGCGTCTCCCTTAGAGATAGGGTGAGAAGCTCAGTCATCCGTGAGGAAATCGGAGTAGAGCTGCTGCTCCTTGGCATCGAAAGGAGCCAGTTGAGGTTCGGGCATCTGGTAAGGATGCCTCCAGTACATCTATCTAGGGAGGTGTTCCAGGCACATCTAGCTGGGAGACCTCGGGGTAGGCCCAGGCCTAGGTGAAGTTAGTTAATCAATGTCCATCATGTTTTTTTTCCTAAAGGACAGCCCAATACCATTAGTAACATCCCCTGTATTGGTCTTTTATTCTGACTCCAACATTTCCAACATTTGTCATGGTTTCACTTATTGTTTGTAAAAACCGTCAACAATCACATGGTTTTATAACACATTTTTTTATTCATCATAAACTAATAAATAATTAATTTGAGTGTATTATAAGTGCAATGATACTCAGCTAGACATTTTCCTATCAACAATTTTAACAAATTATTTTATTTGAGGTGCTCATTAATTACCAGTAATACATACTGTATCTTTGTCATCTGCACTACAAGTTACAAATTGTTCTAACTATAATCTCTAACAAAAATTCATTGACATCCAAACATTTCTATGTAAGGTTGATAGTTTTTCATCATAGTGTTTCAAATGAAAAATACTATGGAGATTTAACAAAACACATTTCCAGCTGAAATTATTTATTGTTGTATTGAATAAAAATTCCAAGGAAATTTGAACAAATATATAATGTCCAGATTAAGTACATCTGTTTAGCATTTGCTTATCTTTTCAAAATTCAATAACTGTTTAGAGTCTGCGACCCATTGACCCCATCAGACAATGTATATCTCTTCCTAAACACAATTACACCACAATAAAAACATTTAGCTTGGAGCAGAAACTTTACAGTTGAACATCTTTCTAACACTACACCGAATCTGACTGAGGTTCATCCCGTATATGACAGGATTCACCAGAGGAGGAACAACTAGAAACTCCACAGCCATGATATTCCTCAGGGCCAACAGACTGGTGTTGCTGCCATAACGATCATACATCACATCGAAGAGGATTGATACGAGGAAGTTAATCAGTGTGATCAAATGGGGCAGACAGGTCTGCATGAACTTCCTCCTTCCTGCCTGAGAACGTAAAGATGCTCTGATGATGTTCACATACGATATTAGGATAAGTATTGTTTGAGACATCTGAGATGATGTGAAAATAAATCCGTATAGGTTGTTCAGACTGGTGTCAGCACATGACAGCTTCACAACCGCCCAGTTTGTGCAGAAGAGTTTATCAATATCAACACTACAGAGGGGTAACCTAGCTGTTAGAATTATTCCGATAGTAACTTCCAGCCATGAGAAAAGCCACGTTAGAAAAATCAGGGTCCACACTTTTCTAATAGCCATAATGCAGTGGTAATGTAGTGGCTTACAGATGGCAACATATCTGTCATAAGCCATCACAGTTAAGTTGGTAAATTCACAGCTAACATATACATATATGACAAATATCTGGATGATGCAGCCACTGTATGATATCACATGAGAGTCAAATAAAATATCATAAAGTATCTTTGTATAGAAAGATGAGGCACCAATGATGCCATTAACACACAGATTACAGAGGAATAAAAACATAGGGGTTCGCAACAAGTTTTCCAGAAATAATGTAACGATCAATGTTAGATTCAGAAAAATGGTGAAGAGATAAAGGATAAGAATAAATACAAAGTAGATGTGTCTGTTTGTCTGCGTCACGTTCAGTCCATGCAGCACAAACACTATCTCCTGAGAGGAGTTGAACAGGGTTGTCATTGACAACAGAAACACGGCTATGGTTAGGGTTAGCAAGTGGTCTATTTAAAACTTTAACATTAACTGCATATGACTAGTCCAACCACATTGACAGCTCTCTTTTAACCAGTGTTCTTTGTATTTTGATTGCAGGACAACCCAAACCTTCCTGCTTTGTATTTTGGTTCATTTCCGTTGGTGTATCAAAGGCAGGAAATCCTCAAACCATGTTGCTTCAGCACTCAGCTAGAGGGCAGTACATTGAATGAAGTTAGTACACTATGACACATATATTACATTCTGGTGTGCATGAACCAATATACTTATTACGATTACATATTTGCAAATCAGTCATTTCACAGTTTGGGATAAACCTTTGGCTGTTCATTGTTGAAAAATACTGTGGGTAGAATGAAGTAAGCATGGTACCCAACCTAATGACATTCTGATGTACAAAAAGCATTATGGTCAAGAAAACAAAATTATAAAAATCCCCAATATTTGAACACAAAGTTAAGGAGAAACATTTGAATACTGAACTGTAGGTGATAAAATAAAGTTAACACAAAGTCGTCAAGAGAATATATATATATGATTAAAACAGAATACAAACAACACATTTTTACCTGGATTAGGATCCTTCACATTGTTCAATATGATGTTGGGTCTTGAGCTGACCAGGTCATATGTGGGTATGACACTTCTCTCTCCAAGCCAAACTTTTATTGGGCCGAATCTGAGTATCTGGAGAGATTGATGACATACTGTACTGCTACCTCTAGAGGTTAATTTCCCAACGAGGCCACATAAACAAGACTATTACAATTATGTTTTAAAATAGCACCAAAATATTATTGATGTTTATATTAACACGTTTAGCATGTATATTTAGTTTGCCATATCAGCTGTAGCACTTTAATTCGGTGTCATTCTGTATTTGTGACTTTCTATCTGTTAAGAAATCAGTGGTTATTACTAATGAGACTCTTATGGCTACTTACAGTGAGACTTATAGTGAGACATATTTGCAGATGACACTAACTCATGCATTACTAACAGCAAGGAGGTCATGGATCAAGGGGAGGTTGAGCAGCATTTTGACTGGATCAGTCAAAATGACCTGGAGCTTAACAAGGACAAAACCATGGAGGGTTTGGTAAGTTCAGACAAGACCATACCTTACTCTTTCCCTCAGCAGCCTGCGATCTGTCCCACACAGATTAGGACTAGATTGGCATTAGTTTGGCTGAATCATATAAAACCTTTAGTGACAACTATCCACAACTATCTCAGGTAACAGGTAACAGATAGCATTACAATGATCACAGAGGAGGCCCACCAGTAGATTTTCTGCTTGCTTAAACTAGGGTGGGCGGTTGGGGGGGTGGAGAGAGAATGCCATGCAATAATCTCTGACCACTCCCACCCAAGTCACCAACTTCTAGATAACAGATTTATCATGAACAAAGATTCTCCCACAGGAAGCCCATGTTGGGTTCCTCAGTACCTTAACTGTCCCACACAGATTTAGACTAGAGTGCCTTGTTCGGAGAGTGACGCATGATTTTCCCTCTCTGTTTGGGTATTTATGTACATGTTTTTCATACCATTTAGAACTTCTAAAATGTTTGATACTTGACATCATTTGATTCCAAGCACCAAATGAATTGTGACAATCAGCTTGACAGATTTTACTGTAATTATTTATTTATATAAATTCTCAAATGTTCCCTGATAATTCAGTTTAAAAGCGAACAATTGCAAAAACAAAATATATGAAAGAATCCAATTATTCATCAGCAGTCTTCTAAACTATGTCATTTTCTATTTGAAACCTAATGAGTTTTACCTACAGTACCTAGGCTACACTGTAAACCCTAATGTATTCCTTACTCAAATGTTTCCACTAAGTCTAACTAAAAGTTAGAGAAATGTTCCAAGTGACATAACAGTTTTTTATACTGACTTTTACATGATTTTTATGACTATAAAATGAAAATGTTTCCAGTATGCTCTGTTTAAGGTTGATATTTTGGAATTGACTGGTTATCGTTTTTGCATGTACATTAAATGATTAATTCATCTTTGCTACACAAACACAGAACAATTACATTTGTCTTAAATATTTCCAATCATATACATGAACACATTTTGCACCCACTACTGAAATTATTGTAACAATTACATAAAAAATCATTGTCATAATTTCAACAGGATTCCACTGGGAATAGTTTTTTTTTTGCAACCAATGCCTTGTTTGGTAGCTTTGTCGGGTAAAGTTCGCAGGTTTTCCAGAAATCTTAGAAAAAATCTTTAAAAAATAGGAATGGGAAGTTAAGAATGTTTTTTAATCATTAATTTCTGGTAACTGATCAAGGATTATAAAAGAGGATTTATGGGATATGTTAGGTATTCACAGTTGATGATTTTTAACAACCAATGAAGTAAATTCATAGACAATAAACGCTGAATAACCATGTCTCTGACATTAACAAATATAGTCATGAGTGGTAACTCTAGTTCACTTAAAGGGCAATGCGCATGGGGAAATAATATTGTAGGTGTAGGTTTGTATATTACTGAGTTACTTTAAGCAAGTATGTCTTCCTGGGTTTTGAGTAAAATCTCCTGAAAATAATCAAGGTAATTGGTTTCCAAAAATGGATTGAGTAATGTAGTAATGTTTAGCTAAAGTGAAATAAATATATTGAGTTGATACAACTCAGTACAAATTTGGCAGTATTCAATAAAATTGATTACAGTGAAAGCATGGCAATTAAGTAGGGTACGGTCAGATAAATTACATTAATTAACCTAATGGTTTTGTTCAAAGAGAAAATGTAACTGTACTTTACTTAAAAATATATTTTAATTATTGTAATATAAAGAAGAATTAGGTCAAAATAATTTGGTGTCCTTTACTTTTATATTCTGAGTTAGTTTACTTACAATATTTAAGGTAGTCTGTTTCCTCAAAAATATTTAGTTCACCGAAATTTGTTTGGTTTTCCACCATAAGAGAATCCATTATTAACCATTTGTTCTTGTACAGTAATATGTAGATTTGACCTAGATGAGTGGTGTCAACCTTTCTCACAATGGGCCAAATCATTTGACAGGAAAGAAGGTGTAAATACAATACATAGAATTACCTAATTATAAATCACTGCTGTTACACAAAAAATGTAACTGTAATGAAATATATAAAACTGGTTAAAACTATTGTTTGTGCATGATCGATCAACTCTAACTTTATTCCCTTTTTTACTTTAAACTTTTTACTTTCAAATAAAAAATGATGTGGTTCATACATCTTCCTAAATTGGTGGATCAACAATCACTTTGAATCAACTTACCTGATTCCTCCCATACAGCTAATTTTAAGTTCACAACATATTATAAAGGCAACCTATCATGGTGCTGGAAGGACACGGGCGCAGAGACGGTGTGGATGTAGAAATCCATGTTTTTAATGAAGAAAGAACAAAAGAAACATACAAACAAACTCAAAGCAGACACGATGACTGGGTGTTGTAGCCTACGGCTGACAAACCAAAATAAACCACACCCATGTGAACAAACAGTAAACTTAAATAGGTTCCCCAATTGGA
>JACXGJ010012592.1:0-17642 GCA_016801105.1 Esox niger
CACACACACACACACACACACACACACACACAGGCACACACACGCGCACGCACACGCAAATCAAACTGAACCGCTGGGTGGCAGTAGTGTGGTTTGAGTGAGGAGTGCCCCCCACCCGCCCAGCTTGTATGGCAAATCAATAGCAGGGAACAAAGATCGGAGAAAAGAGGGTGGACCAGGACTGGACCGACGGGTGAATTGCCTGTAGACCTGTCTACAATAGTTTAGGGCCTGACCAACAAAAAATATAAATGTTGTCGACTGGTGGTAGGCATTCTTTCTTGCACTCATTGGTTGTAGTATACAGCCTATAAAACGTAAATCATCGACTTTACAAGAAGAGATACAAAATTTGAGAGCCACATCTTTACATTATTGATAAACTACCTATATTTACATAATGACACTGCACAGATAACAACAACAACTGGAAAACAACAACCATAAAAAACAACAACAACAAGATGTTATTTACAAAGGGGGTCGGCTGCACCAGCTCGTGCCAGGGTATAGCAATTACATTTCGTGACCTAGGACTAATGAAGGAAATTATAATGTTAGCTGATTTAGGCTAATACACAGTTTTCAACCAGTCTGACACTAGCTTTTTGGTTTTTTGGAAAAATGACCACACTTTGTTAGTCGTCTAATTGTTATTATTATTATTATTATTATAAGGTATATTTAGCAGCTCATTATATTGTAATGAGCTGATGGTGATTTTGTATTTACGCCCTTGTTGCTTATTAATATTAGGTCATACATTTGCTTTTAGCTGTGGTTGAACTTTTGTTAATCTGTTTATTTTAATTCGGTGATATTACAGCTTCGTCATATCCATTTGGATATTTGAATACCTTACAGAAAAACACTGGGTTTCAGTCCAACTGAAAACGCACGGTTTTTATACCTTCATCTAACCGGGGAAAAGCAACTCTCCCGCCAGCCGGATGCAGCGCCCTAGCGCGAACAGACCTCGGCGTAAAATAGCTGTCTGGCTTGAAGAGCGATTCCCCTGTGGAATAAATAGACCCTGATATATTTAATATTATGTTCTATAATGTCATGACTGCAAGGAATACGTTTTGTTGCCTACAGGTTTCCAGACTTGAGACATCTCCCCGGATCCACCGCCTTAGTTTCTCAATTCACTCCCCGTAGCGGTGATATCTGTCGCACGCGCTGCGGGTTTTTACCGGTGTTCACCAGGCTACACGAGCTGTTCGCGGAGAAGAGCTATAGGGCTGGTATCATATTTCTGTATTTACAACATAATTTCGGATAACTTCGTAAGCTACATTTAGACTCCTTTGCTCTTTTCCAAAATCTGCCTATTCTGGGCTGTGACTTGACCGAGTAGACAGGTCCGGACTGTGATTGTTTGGTTTGGCCTATTTTGTAAATTGCACAACAAATGTTGATGTCCAACAATTTGCACCAACAACAATGATAAAGTTAATAAAGGCTATACATCAAATCACATTTACCAATAAACCGTCGAGTGTTTATACCTCTTAAGCCTATATGGCAGTTATTTACAGCATATCACAAAATCAACGGTTGCTTTCCATTTGCAGTGAAATTAAATTATGATTTTTTTCTTGAATCCTCATCCTATTAAATTAATTAATGAATTCATAAAATTAATTGCCGAATGAATGAATGAATTCATCCATCAGCTGATTTATATCATAGCCAACTTCTGATGTATGTATTTTGCATCTGTATCACTGTGTAAGGAGGCCCGGCGTGTGTGTGGATGTGTGTGACTTGACATCCACCTTTGTCCGATGTTTGCCCCGAAATGGTGCGTGTTCGCTGGGTGAATTTTAGCCTACTATGTCTGACCAGGGCTGTTGGACAAAATGAAAACCGGTTGTGTTGTGTATGCGGCTATCCTGCTGATACAGGGTAAATAACGTGAGGTAAGGTTACGGTGCTTCGTGTCTCCTTTAAACAGGCAACACTATCATAATTTAGACGTGCTTACGGGCTGATGCAAATTAGGTCTAGTTTCCTCGGAAACTAGAGCTGCTAAAGGCATTTATATGTATGTTACCTGGCATATTTGAAATCAGTGTCAATTCATTGCACCAGTCTCTTATTACGATCAAAACTTCAACAAAACTTTGTTTTTTACCACTAAAACCTCAGGGCTTCACATTTAAAATAGCCTTTTCCAGATATATTTGAAATATGAATTATATTTTTATTATAATATGAATAAAATAATGTTACTTTTAAAAAATTATGTTAAAAATCATATTTGTCTATTGGTACACGCCAACAATTTGGTCTGGGCGTACCTCAACAATTTGGTGTGGGCGTACACCCTTTATTAAGAATCTCCACACGAGTAGACCGCTGATTGGCCAGCTAATGCTCAGGAGGATAACATTGTCCCATATGCGCTAGTAGTAGCAAGCATATTGAGAAACACATTTGAGGTGGGTTTATTTTCTCGAATGTACCACAATCAGGCGACATGCTGGCTAGGTATGTGCGGGAGAAATGGGGCGAATGTTAAACGCCCATTTTCTCAGATAACAGAAGCTGGTGACGTATTGAAATCAGTAGAGGACGAACTCCATGCAAAAAGCAAGACAGACTGTCTCAACGAACTATCAACAAAAGTGCTGTTGTAAAAACATGGACCATGTAGTGTCTTCTACTAAATTGCAACTGAATGATTTAGCCTACAAGTAGCCTAATAATTAGTCTGTATTTATGATTCCCTTGCATGGCCATTTCCTTAAAATCTCTAAACAAAAAGATAAGCAGCTGAAAGAAGGAAACTCATGGATGTCATTCCAGATGGAAGAGAGACAATTTATAGATGTGCTCTTGTGACCAACATTGGCAAGCTGACTTTTTAGATTTTAGATGACTCAATCCCATATCCACCCCTAAAACCTCAACCCAAGGTCAAAGGGAATACTTTAACAGGTTAGATTTTAGGTTAGGTACCACAGTACTGGAGGTAAGGTTGGATTTAGTTTTTGCCTCTACAAAGATTACAACTTGCAACAATTGTAGTGAAGGTAAGGGGTGTTTCCCCCCAGCCAACATTGCTTTCCAAAACGTCCCTCTAAGCTGCCACACTATTTAAACCTACATGCCACTGCACCTAACGGTCAATCTGTACAGAAATGTGTCTTAATCCGTCAAAGATTTATGCATACTGTCTCACGTATTCCCCTGAAACCAGACCCGAAACGCTATATCCTGTGCACTTGTGGAGATCTGAGAGGATTTGACAGGTGTAAGCAATATGGAAATAGTTCCCCCTTCCCCTCTAATAGGCTAGCTGTGAGATTCACCATGTTACTTGTACTAATAAAAAGCCTTAGTGGTAAGTTTGGGATTGGACCAGACTAAACTGGACTGAAACTTCTTTTTACATTACAATTTATACCTCAATAGATTTTTTAAATTTTAAAACATAAAAAAATAGTAAACATACAACATATTTCGTAACTAAAATGTTTTGTTTGGCTAATAGGATATTCTACCCTCTTAATAGGGCAACTTCATGTGCTCTTTGGAATTAGACCCTGGGAAGTGCTAAATATAATATTTATTTTATTCAAGTGCTTTTGAAGTCAAAACCATTCCTGAACTGGATATATTTCCTACCATCGCTAATACTAAAGTTAGCTATCTTGCTTAACGTTGACTATGGTCAGACTATGATTTTATCCACGTTCATTTGGCTGTAATGGTCATGAATATATTGCTGTCATATTTTGGTTGATAAGGTCAGAGGTCAAACTAAGAAACCCGGGCAACAGTGATTATTTCAGATTTTTCACATTTGTAATTCCGATTTGAGTTTGGGTAACAGAACAACATGCACAGCAGGACCAATTTTACATCTTAGGGGTGAGCGTTCATAGTTGGACGGTTACAAAAAAATATATACTTGAAAACCTTTTTATACAGGCAATACCCTATTGTACATTTTTAAGTGACCTAATGTAGTTGGTTTACATTACAAGCCTGCTATGTAAGTACTTACAGAAGGCTGAAACCAGTCTAGGTTAAATACACATAGAGGTCTAGTGACTCCTGGGTGTGGATCCGGTGCTTGCAAGCTAATCGTGGTCGTTTGCTGGTGAAGAACTCTTCACCAGGCATGTTGGTTCTGGCTGTCGTACTGGTTGAGCGAGCCATGTGATAAGACGCAGAACCGCGTGGCAGGATGTGCTTTGCAGGACACATCTCACACTGGGAATGGCTTCGATGAGGCAGGGCTGTAGCAACAGACTGGACAAACACAAATGGGCGGGGAGGAGGCACGAAAGCACTGTAAAACAGAAACATTTAAATTGGGACGATGTTGATGGCTTTTTGCCCGCTTTTTGCCATTCAAAACAAATTTACCTAGAAATGCAATAATGGTCCCTAAAGAGCAGGATAGTGCAGGTTTTATTATTCCTAACTTTACTGGAAGGTTGCAGTTCAGGGCGTCTCACAAGCCAAAAATATAACGGCATACTTGTTCTGTCATGACCTTTAACACAGACCCTCGGTATGGTCAATACAAGGGGTCGACTCTGGGAGGGAATCCAAACCAATTTTGCTGTGAAACTCATCGGCAGGCTACGCTGCGCTGTCAATGGCTGCCCGCCCTGACAACACTGGGAATTGCCGTCTATAGATATTATTGATATGGTTGCTTAAGAATCAGTTTGTTTTACACACATTTCAAAACACAACTGGAGAAAAAAAACACATTTTAAAAAGCAAGTGTCACTGCCTAAATGAGACGTAGAATCCCAGTAAATGTTTCTCAACAAAGTACTCTTTTTACATAGCTTTTTTCTTATTGTCATCATCTCCAGTGCCACTGGAAAGCGTTTAAAGTAGCCTACTATAGCTGAATAGAATTTCTCCTAATGTTCTACAATCGTTGTATCTCCACTGGCCTTAGCTATTGTGCATTCAAGACCAGGTAATTTATTTTTGACGTACCTTTATTTTCTGAGTAGCCAGTTGTCTCAGTCGTTTCTGTGGACAAAAATATATTCTCCTAAGGTTTTTGTCATGTTCCGGAAACAGGATGACATTAAATGCCTTTACAAAAGCAAAGAGCGCACAATACCTGGATCCTGCTGCCAAAGGTGTGGAAACGCTAAAATTCCTCTGCTCCAATTTAGGTCATTAGACACTATAATGCTATGGTTTCATTATATATATATATAAAATATAGTGTACTGTTTTTCAATATGGTCTGGAGGGGGATAGTTGGTCATAAAATATGGTTTCTCAAGCTCTATTGATCCCTGGGTAAAATTGTTCCGGCTCTCCCATACAGCAAATGCTCTAAAACCAGCTGAAATCATTCTTAGTATGTCAGCTCAAATGGACAATGACTGTATGCATTTATGTCACGGTAAAGTGAGCATCTTGTGTGATTTGGATTTACTTAAGCGCTTACTGTTAATGTGTAGTAAGCCTGCTTGATCACAATGCCCAGGCTCTGTAGTTTTTTTCCAGTTGGAAGTTGAGTCCACATGTTGAGTTGAACAAGTTTGTGTTATAGTTATGGTGTAATCTAAAAAACTTAATCCAAAGTCCCAAAAGTCCCAAAAGCGCTCCCTATCAATTATAAAACTGTTGATATTTGTTCTCTTTGAGGACATACAAGGGCATAATATACATGCCTCGTAAAAATAGAGTGGAATCATGTATTTTGAATATTACTATTGGATATTACTAAGTATTTTTCTATTGTTAATGTCATATTTTTTTGTGCCGACCTCCTTAACCATTAATTCACTCTCTCTCTCTACTTCTCTTCTTCTCATTCTACCACGCCCCCTCTTTCACTTACTCTTACTCTCTTCTCTCAAAAGAGCTTGCCACAGGCTGTAGTTACAGAGGCACAGAGAGAGAGAGAAAGAGATGCTTCCCCCTGTTCTCCCTCTCAGATGGGCATCCACCACTGCCCAAATTAAAGCGCTTTTACAATCAGGCAGGTTGAAGGACGGCCCCAGGCCTCTCAGGTTCCTGGTGCAGGGGGTCTTAGCAGAGGATCAACTTTCCTACATGCGCTCTGAAAGAAGGATGTTTCTTTGTTCTACTTGCTCCATGCTGTCTTTCTCTCTCTCGCTCTTTCTGTCTGTGCGTGTGTGTGTTTGTCTGATAAATTTCAATTCAGCAGCTTTTCTCATTTAATGCATCTGGATGATGATTTTTGTACAGCATTTGGGGGAATTAGAGGTGAATTTCGGGTTTCGCGGTAAAGACAGTGTAAACATTGAAACCCTCATTGCGATGTAATGGACGTGGGTTTATATTTTGGAGAAGGGCTTGTGTCAGGTTTGATTTTTGTTTCACTCAGATAGGTGACTATCCGCTATTATTTTTGAAGGTATATTTGAGTGCACTGGCGCCGTGCACGTGGACCCGTGACTCAGACATGTGGACCTACCTACGGCCCACTATCTGATATTCCCGAAAGGTTTGGCAAAGCGGTTTTGAATGTATGATGTGAATGTGTGTGCATGTGCAGGTGAGTTGGACAGTCTGAGTGACTGTATCCTACCATAGACTTCCATGATGGGGCTTAGGGTAACCTTTCCCCCCTCCATTGTCAGTCCTCCTGTTTTTTTCACCCTAAAGGGAGAAAAAGCATCAAGCATCTTGTTTACATCAAGCATGTATCATGAGGCAACACGTTTCTTCCTGGAGACAGAACACATTTGTTTTCCGTCTCATTCCATTTCCTGCTTTTTCTTTTATTGATCCCTCCACGTCTCTTTGTCTCTGAACCCCGGTCTGTCAATCCGACTAGCATTTATCTATTTTTCCCACTTTTTTCTCTTATTCTCTGTCTCTCTAAATTTCTTTGTTTTGCCTTTGTCCATATCAGTCTGTCCGTCCGTCCGTCCGTCCCCGATCTACGTTCACAACAAAGGAGTGATGAAATCTGGGATCCCCGTGGCAACAGGCCACAGTGTGTGTGTGTGTGAGTGTCTGTGTGTGTGTGTGTGTGTGTGTGTGGGCACTGGGACCAAAGGTCTTATCCAAACTAATGTCCATTGATAGAAAAATCAATGCTGCATTGATCCAAGGAGAGAGACGGCTAAAGAGAGGAAGAGAGAGGAGAAGATAGAGTGCGAGAGGATTAGATGAGTTTTGGAAGGAGGAACACAGGGTGAGCCAAAAGACAGAGAGAACTGGAGAGGAAGGGAAAGCTTAGGCAGGTGGGGGGGAGGGACGGGAAGAGAGGGGGGGGAGGGCGTGAGTTGGAGGTCAAGAGGAAGACATTCAGATGACTAGGCCTCTGTGTATCTCAGTAAACCGTCTGTGGACATCTCGTCCTGCATCTCTCTTTATCACCGTGTGCACGGCCCTCTTGGTCTAGAGCAGTTGGAACAGTCTCCACAAGGAACCTGAGAAGACAAAAAAGTGGGGAGGAAAAAAAGAATAGAGAGAAAATCAATGTTTCCGAGACAGCCACACACACACACACACACACACACGCACGCACACACACACACACACACACAGAGACAGCAGCTAATGGGGCTCTCAAGTGGAGGAGGACATTTTTCTCCTGATTACTTCGTGGTTCCTGAGAATCCACAGATCTAGAATGACAAGAATGGAGATTAATTGTTCCAGCACTGTTTGTTCTGTGAATTCAGTTCCACAAATTAAAATTCTACGGTTAAAATGCGGTTTTATTGAAGGATCACCGACTGGTCAAAGCACAGTGCTGTTTACTGCATTGCATTGAGGACATTGGACAATCCAAACAGTTGAGTGTTACCCAATCCAGTCAAGTCCTTGGTCTCAGAGAGAACATCAAGGAGTTACAGTATCTGCATTGGACAACAGTATTCATACATGATCATTGCAGGCAAATATGTCTGACCGGACACAGTAGGAACATTTTTATTTATTCCAATGCTTATGTCCAATCAGTATAGCCCCTAAATGTGAAACTCAAATGAGGAGATAATTATGAAGAAAACATTCATATGTGTCTGTGTTCAACCTCAGCCAGACTCATTGTGATGTTTCTCACCCGGGCCAGATGCCATGGCAACACATTTACTGTCACGCATGCTGCCGATGAACTTTAATTTGCTTAGCTATGTCATGTGTCCGGCAATGTTATGTCATTTGTTTGACAGTGTTTTGTTAACATCTGGGTAAAAACACACCCAGTCTTTTTTGGTGTGAATATGCGTGGAGAATGTGACTTGAGAATATCCAGAAGTTTGAACTTACTCGCTACAGTGAAACATAGTTTGTTTATTTGGTCATTGTTAAATATACAAATCTCTACATCTCTCTTTGTCTCGTTCTCGTTCTCGATCTTTCGCTCTATCTCGCTGAGGTGACGGTGGGCACCATGGTAACGGCACACTCTGTTTACGCGATATCTCACTTCATCACAAGCTGTTGATGGGTTTGATTTGCATGTTGGCTTTCTTGGTTCCCCACAGAAACACACGCACACACACCAACGCACAAACTTGCCACACAAACACAAGTCCAGGCTCACACACACATGTAAAGAAATTTAGATCAAGCTTTTCTTAAATAAATAAAAAGTCATTAATTGAGCTAACAATTTTTTTTCAGGAAACTCGTTACCACAAATCCACAAAAGTATTTTTGTTTCCACGAAAGTATTTCCGTACCAATTATGAAGTGAGATTGCCCTTATAAATTATCTATTTTTTAAGTTAAAATACTTAACTCTTTTGTGTAGTAGCTACTAATAGTCCATGTAATGATAATATAACTATATGTTCAAGTAGAACCAGTCTACTTTTTAAAAAATCACACTTTAGTAAATTATTTTGTTTATGTATTTCACAATCTGTTACTACAACCAACTATGACATGCAATACCTGAAAGTCATGTTCCTCTAGACGTGGAAGAAGAGCTGTTGCCTTACAGAACACTGTGTTTAACTGTGCTATGGCAGTCTTTCTCAAGGGGAAAAGGGACTTGTCTTATTGTACAACGTCAATTTGCCAAATGGTTCTAATATCCATTATTTTTTCCCTATTAATTTTGGTTTGCTATACAAACTGCTGAAAACTACTTTACAAATATGTTTTTGTGTCTAAAGAAATGTTTGAGCATTGTGTAGAAGTATTTTTTCTACACAACATTTTTTAACCAGAATGTTTTTTGAAATTACTATAGATTAATAATATACAGATAAAATAAGTGTATATTAATAATCACGTATTCAGTAAATTTTAGATATACCTAAACCTTTTAAATAAACATATTTAAACACATTTTATGTTGGTAACACAAATAAATAAATGAAAATGCACTTTACCTAGCATGTGTTAACTGTACTCTAATTTCTTTAAGAAGTTAGACAGTTTTTGTTTTCACAGTGAAGACACTTAGTCTAGACTTAGTAAAAACAAACAATCTGAAACAATCTAAAACTAAAACACATGCCACTAAAGTTTGTTACCAAACTTCTAAAATGTACACATCTGATGCATTTCATATTTTTTTTATAGCAATCAGATAGATTTTCCGTTAACTAACCTAAACCACTTTAACAATTGGATTATATAAGTTATTTTTCCAAACCTGGACACATAAATTGGTGAAGAGGGAGGAAGGGAATAGATGAGGGAAAGAGGGAAGGAATAGAAAGATGTGGGGGGGGTGGTGAGGTGAGTTGGGGTTGCGGAGGAGCTAGTCTGACCCCCTGCTGGGCCAGGCAGAATGAGGGAAGAATAGATTCCATACCAGGAAATCTATTAGAGCTCCGGAACGCCGCAGAACGCCATGGAACGCCACAGAATACAGACGGCTGCTGTTTTTAAAAATCCCTCATTAACTGTAATTTAGGAATTACAATCAGTAGCATGGCTAGAATGACAAGCAGAATATCACAGAGATTGAACAACCGGGAGCATGATCAAGTATAAGATGGAGGAAGAAAGAAGGAGCCCCAATCTAAAGCAAAATGACCCTAGAGGAGAGCCTACTCAGCCAGCTGGTCTCTGGGCTCTGTTCACAAACACAGGCAGCACCAACAGAGCCCCCAGATAGCAACTCAGACAGACCATTCAAATCATTAAAAAAACTGAATCAGTACTAATAGGTACATCAAATAGTATCAGCCATGATACAGGACAAATTAAAATGCAAAATTGATCTGAGAGTACAGTGATTATACAGTGACAGCATATGCGGCTACTGTGACAGACCCAAAATTAAGAAAAAACACTGACTATGTACGGACTCAGAGAGCCAGGCATTGATGTTAACAGAGGCTGCCGCAGGAAGTCTTAAGAGAAGACAGTTTAGGCCCAGTCTGTCTGCAAAATTACATGGAAGCGGAGCTGCACTTCCTTACCTCGGGCCAAATGAATGCCCACACTGGATGCATGTGTATCCCATAGATTACGTGGACCCACAAAGAATTTGAAACAACATCAAACACTGATAGGTTCAGAAATCTGTGAGATAAAATACGGGCTGGAGGGGGGACAAGCGGACGGTGAACTTCAGCAGAGGGTCAACATCCACCGAGGGTGAGTCCTGAGGGAGCGACAGGCAGCATGTTAGCGGTATGATAGTTAACCCTCCAGTCTCCCTCTCCCCACCCCTCTGTGTCAAACTCTGCACTCTCTGTCCCTAAATAAGGGACAGCCAGGAGTGAGAGAAGTGTTGAACAAGAGCAAAGGAGATGGATTTTGGAGGGGGGGGGCCGAAAAAAGAAAAATGGGCAAGAAAGAAAGAGATTGGGAGGGGCCTCAGAGAGGGGGAGGAAGGGAGGTTAATTTGCACATATTAGAGAGGGCAGGATTTTTCATTAAAAAGAGATTGAAGTTGATATATGCCTGTGTGCTCCTGACACACTGTACGCTCTGATTGGGTTAAGTCCTTCACGGAACAAAGGACCCCCCCTGCCCCCCGCCGCCCACCCACACTGACAAACACACACACTCTTTCTAATGGCCACCTCTAAAGACAGCTGTCACTCCAGCCGCTCAAAGCCTATGAAGCTTTTACAAAGCCTCCATGAAGCCTTATAACTGTGAATACAAGCATGGCTGTTAAACTCTCATCTCTATGGCTCTCTTTTTGTTTTGGTCGCTGGCATGCTTAACCCGCTGTGTGTGTGTGTGTGTGTGTGTGTGTGTGTGTGTGTGTGTGCGTGCGTGCGTGCGTGCGTGCGTGAGCGTGACTTACTTCTGAGGGAATGAACCTGTAGAGCTGACATGTCAAACATTACTGTTTATGATGAGGGCATGAAGGAACAGATTGATGTCGCCATAAACAATTGATCCAAGGTCAGTTTGAATTGTTCTCCTCTAATGGTTGAGGTTAGGATTTGGAGAGGGTAAGCTGATCCTAGATCTTTGCCTGAGGCCCAGTCTACCTTCCCATAATAAGAAACAATAATAATCAAACTTTTTTTCCTTATGTAGACCACTTTCTTTATCTGTCGTTTTCTGTCCCTATTTTATCTAACTGGTCTCCTTTCTGGCACATCTGTCAGTCCGTGCTTGAGGAATAAATACAACCTTTGACCTTACTCCGCATGGCCTCTGAGACACACACACACACACACACACACACACACACACACACACACACACACACACACGTAATATTGATTGGTCATGTGCCTAGGCGCAGTCAGATAACGGAAAGCTAAATTAGATGTTTGTTCTGAGAGAAGAGATTAAATCACAATAAGAAAGCAGCTCTGTCCTTCAATGGCAGGCAGAAAGACAGAGACAGAACTCTGATTCATGTGAAACTTTATAAATAAGCATGTCTTTCACTCAGTTCCATCTCTCTCCATTCCTGTCCATCTCCTCTTTTATTGATTTTCAGTTTAAGGGCTGTTCTGGCATAGAAAATATGTGTTCACATTGCCAAAGCTGGTGCAAAATAAGAAAACATCACAAAAGTGGGAAATAACAGTGCACATGAAACATAAAAAAAATTATCAAGGCATATCAAATGTTAGATTATTAACTATGTACAATGTTGCAGCAATGTGAAAATACCAACAAAGGGAAAATAACTTTGATAAATATTGGTAAATTTAAGGTACGGTTGCCATTTTCTGAAGGCAAAGGGTCACCGATCTTGCTGCTCTGATTATCACCCCTAAACACATATAGGAAGTCAACAATGTTTGATTGATTTTAAATTATTTGTGCGTGTCTGTATGATCACAGGGAAAAATGTGTCTCTAATTTAGTCATACATTTTGCACAAGGTTAAGAAGTGCTGCTCAGCTTCCACCTTCATTTTGGGCAGCGTGCGCGTACGTGTATCTCCCTCTATGTTCCTCGCCTCCCTCTCATTAAAAGGCTATTTTCAGTGAAGTGGCATTTTGTTTTAGAAGGTATGCAATCACATCCCCATAACAGCACTCCCCAGTAGCCCCTCTTCCTACTCCCATTGTGTGGCCAGTGAAAGGCCCCTCCCCCCTCACTGTCAGCTATGCTCTTACATAATATGACCAATAATACATCTGATTCTCTGTCCCCTCCGGACTTAGGGACAAACGCACGCACGCACGCATGCGCACACACACACACACACACACACACACACACACACAATCAAACAGTTATGATATAATAACACACTATCCAGCTCTAATTGAATCAGTGGAGTTGGACAGCGGATCTACTCCTCGGTGTTCTCCTCACTCCACTTCTGGATGGTGTCGACCACCTCTGAGAGATCCACCGGTCTCAGTCCACTTGAAGTGTGTTCGTGCTTGTGTGTGTGGTCTCGAGGGCTTGTAGATTATGTTGACAAAAGGTGCACCTGGTGCCCTCAGATTGAGCCCACCCCTTCTCTCCTGCCCCCTCGTCCCCAATTAATCCCCTTGTTGTTATGGGAATATTTAGAGATTAGGCACAAGCCAAATGGTACGACTTTACTGTTAATGTCAGTTGAGAGGCTTTGAGGAGGCTGTATTAGTAAAAATATATACAGGAAGGCCACAGTTGAAGTAAAGGTAATCGTCTAGTAAACCTGACCTAAACACGGTGTTGCTTCTCAGACACAAACAAACATAAACAATGTCCTACAGATGTCTAGATGGCTTTCCCACTCCTTCTCTCTGTCCTTCTCTATCTCTATCGCTTGTTGTCTCTCATTGTTTCTATCTGTCTCCCTTATCCGTATGCGTCCTTGGAGGGAGAATATGATTAAGATGTGTTTTTCTAGCATAACATTGGTCTTCTGTATGCTAAACGCACACTGTAGCACACTGTCTCATCAAGGACAAAGATAATACCGGAACACAGAAAGGGGAACCTTAAAAGACCAAAATGTTCAAAGACACAAAAAGTTAAGAGAAAGGAGAACTGTGTTTAAAGATACACTAGCACATCTCTCTTGGGCCCGGGCTGTACTGATCCTCCCCCAACAACATTCCACTCAACAGTGCCCTGTGTGTGTGCGTGTGTGCGTGTGTGTGCGCGCTTGCTCGCGCCTGTGCGCGTCGGGGTCACCGGACCTCATGTAGTGCTACCCTTCCCCATCCTTGAGGTTGAATGGAGCCTGGTGATAGGTGGAGGCGAAGGGGGAAGTGTCGGAGAGGAGAGAGGGGGGCGGTTAAAGGCCGGGCACACTCATTTACAGACGGCTTGTTTACATTACAAGAAAGAGAACGAAACGCCAGATAGACATACCTTGATTTGCATAATCATTTCCATAGTTTGAATTTACCCCGGTTTGTTCGACAGGATTGTGGCCGTCAGTCACAGGAAAATCATGCTATGCCTGCAGCCTTGCTGAGAAACTTGATACAGTTCTGACAGAATTGTCTTAACACTTGCAAAACTCCAGGAGGGCTTCATCAAAAAATGGGACACCCGCTACCTGGGAAGGTGGCGTGGCGATCTATTTATATTTGCAAATTTACACAACAAAGTTGTCTAGCATCTCGTGTCTTCTACTATTAGTCTCGGAATAGGTAGAGTAATGCAAACCAGCATTATTAGAATTGCCTACTGTATCTGCATTATATATCTTTTGAATTTTTTAAAATGTTTATTTAATTTGGTAGGCAGATTAAGAACAGATTCTCATTTACACTGGCGACCTGGCCAAAACAAAACATAGATGTGCAGGACAACATACATTTACATATAGTAAACACAGTATACAAAATACTAAATTAGGTAGAGTTTGAATGAATACAAATCCAGTACAGAGTCCTCATTTGATAAGGCAATACCAAGAGTACAAATTAGCTAAAAAGTCTAGAAAAAAATGTAGTAGAGTGCAGTAGAGGGCTTTATACAGTTTGTGCAAATTGAGGAGTATTTAGCGAGGTAGGTCGGTTAGTGTGCAAAGGTGGAGTGACAAAGACAATGAATAGCATCACCCAGGACATACCCGTGCAAATGGAATAGTGCAAAGAAGCAATAATATGAGACAATTGTGCAGATAAGTGTGCATACTTGCATATCTATGCTCTTTCTTTGAATTGCATCCTCTCCCTCATGCCTAAAGTTAACTTTAACCATAACTGGTAATGACTATAACTGAATGGAACCCCAATTCACACTGTGCCCAATTGCATGTTTTTACTTAAAACTCAGCCCCTACCTAAAACTAAGCTCTCTTTGTGGGGAGATCTGGTTCCCACAAGTACACTTAAATGTGAACTCTCACACACACCCCCAACCCCCCTCAACCCACCCCCACGGCCTCCCTGCATCTGCATAATAAATGAACTCCCAAACTCCTGCAGGTAAGTGTGTTTCTGTGTGCGCTGCACAGCCCGCGGGTTGTGTTACTCAAACGGACTGCCCTCCTCGTGTCTGGAGATTACACCAATTTAAATCCTCCTTCCTTGACATCCGTTATACTGGGAACTATTTAACATAGACATAGGGAGGACTCAGGCTTTTCCTGGACTTGGTTATATTAATTACTATCAGCCAATATAACGAGCCCGTGACGTGTCTATTTTTACCTGATGAACACAGGTGATAATGTCTCAGATCTATATCCCGTCACATTCATCATAGCCAAGCAGAATTAGATATATCATTCTAGACTATCTGGGTAATAGGTCTATCGCTCGTCATTCTCATTTCACTGAATGACACGAGCGGATTGTTCACCAAGCTCACACTGAAGCCTTGACGTGAAACGTTCTATTTATTCAGTAATCAGAGGAATGAATGTATTAATCAATTAACGTTGGTCCTCCCAGGGTGAATTTAAATGTATTCTAACTGGGGGACATTGACATGCATTGGTTTTTGGTTAGGAGATGCTAATGTTTGCCAAAGTGATATAGCCTAGCCGAACAAAACCTACGCGTAGACAACGGTTTCTCATCGGCCTTGCCCATAGACCGCTTTCAAGTCAAGTATACAGTCAAGTAAACCCGACGCAAACATGTTATTTGACTGAAATTTCCAACAGCGAAGTGATCCTAAGCTTCCGGCTGCAGTTGGCTAAGAAATAAATAAAAAACAGGAAAACATAACAAAATTTAAGTAAGCCTATATTCTCTTCTGAGAATTCTCAGAAGTCTTGATATTTACAATTACCGGTAGTCTAATTAAAATAGGAAGGGCTGTAAGGCTTACGGCAATTTATATACAGATGACTGCGGTATATTAAGACCGTAAAACCGGTTTCTTCAGCGCTGCGGATGATCCCAACTCGCTCTACGCGAGGCACAGAATGTGTGTGTTATACCGATATTTCCACTAGACGATTGGGGAATAGCAGAAATCAAACCAACGGGCTGTTTTTGAAATATATGTTTATTTTTCATAGACCACCGCTGTTTTAAATAGCAATACAATTTCAAACACAGTCGGTCAAACGATGTCGTTTTCTCATTTTCCATGCGGAAGGCAAAATCAGCGTGAGGAATCTGGCGAGATCCGCAGTCTGCTGCCTCTCGCTCGGTTTAACAGATCAACTACACCCGGCTGACGGCTGGACAATTCCCACTAGCCCGCTAAACCACCACGCTGACTACAGCTATTAAATTATTCTTATATTTTGTTACGAAATGTACTTATTTATGAATTGCACATAAATTGCGGACCTGATTTAGTTTTTTGTGCACATTTAGAATACATTTTATGAACATATCCTATTCAGAATTGCAAATATTCGTAAGCTACAAATGAGGTTTTTCACTATAATATCTAACTAAGGCCTTTAAATATTTAATTTATGAGATGTATTATTTATATGTCAAAATATATCTATTCAGTAACAAGTATTGTTATTTCTTAATTACATCTAATTTAACGCAGAATGTGAATCACACGGTTTAATCATTTCCTGAAAATGTATAAGTTCTATATGTACTAGCATTTACATGTGTTATACGCTACACACATTCTCTTTGCTGCTCAGATTTTAGAGAATGAGGGCAGGGATTGAGGCATTTGATCTCTCTCCCCCACACGGACTCCCCAGCCCCACCCCCCCTCCCACCCACACACACACACACACTCCTGTCGCTGTCTTTGAGCCCGGGGTAGGCAGAGCCTGGGGTCGGCAGAGTGGCTGGGAGATCCCCCTGTCTGGAAGAGGCCTGTCAGGGTTCAGGACTGACTGGACAGACAGAACGGCTTGGAGATCTTCCGGCTCTAAAAGAGGCCTACAGAGGGATGACGATTAGCAGATGAGAGGAGACTGAGAGAGCGCTCAGTATCAGATGGAAGCTTCATGACGCACACGCACGCGCACGCACACGCACACACACAGTTTATAGGCTATTCGGTCCAGAACCCAGTCTAAAGCTTGTTAGAAAAAGCATCAGAACTTTGTGTATTTAACAAGAGCAGACAATGTAGTCCCACAGAGCTGGTTTCCCAGACATAGATTAAGTCAATTCTAGGCATACAAATCAAGTACAATCAAGAAATCCATTGAGCTTGAATTTTTTTAGCAAGGAACTAGGTTTAAACTGTAAAACTGGCCCGTAGAATCTAAACAGTTTGAAAGTAATGGAGTATGGAGAGGTAGGATGGAGAATAGAGAGGTAGGGTGAGGTTATAGATAATGCACAGTCAGTTGTAGAAGAATACAAGTTTGCAGACAACTAAAGAGGATTGAGGGAGACTACAGACTGTATAAAGAATGAAGGAGAATACACACAATGTATGAAGAGGGATGAAGCAGGATACAGACTGTATAAAGTGGGATGAGGTAGAATACAGACGGTTGTGTATGAAGAAGGATGATGGAAAATACAGACTACATATAAAGAGAAAGAGGTAGAATACATACTGTTGTGTGTGAAGAGGGATGAGGGAGAATCCATACTGTTGTGTGTGAAGAGGGATGAGGGAGAATACATACTGTTGTGTGTGAAGAGGGATGAGGGAGAATACATACTGTTGTGTGTGAAGAGGGATGAGGGAGAATACATACTGTTGTGTGTGAAGAGGGATGAGGGAGAATACATACTGTTGTGTTTGAAGAGGGATGAGGGAGAATACATACTGTTGTGTGTGAAGAGGGATGAGGGAGAATACATACTGTTGTGTGTGAAGAGGGATGAGGGAGAATACATACTGTTGTGTGTGAAGAGGGATGAGGGAGAATACATACTGTTGTGTGTGAAGAGGGATGAGGGAGAATCCTGCTGCTTCTTCTCAGGACCACTGCAGAGAAA
>JACXGJ010012593.1:0-17639 GCA_016801105.1 Esox niger
GTGTGTGTGTGTGTGTGTGTGTGTGTGTGTGTGTGTGTGTGTGTGTGTGTGTGTGTGTGTGTGTGTGTGTGTGTGTGTGTGTGTGTGTGTGTGTTTAAAATATGAGCAGAGATTCTGGACAGTGCCACTGGTCTAGAGAAATGCTCAATAGTGTTTCCGTTTACTCAACCCAGTTCTGATCTTTTTTAGACTGATTTATTTTTGTTTTTGATTTATTTTTTGATTTATTTTTGACCAATTGCAACAAAACTTTAGATTTGATTGATTTTCACAGCAAATTGGTTTAAATGTTTTAGTTAAAGTGAACACTGCTTAAAGTGAACACCAGTTAACCAGGCTCTCCAAGTTGTACCTTCTTTAACCTAGCTTCGCCGCTTAGATGTCCCATTTATGCAGACCTTAGATAAAATGTTTACAAACTGCCATGACATACCTTATAGTTGCCATATTGATGTTTCTTGCCGTTACTGTAAGGAATGACCGTACACCTATAATCTCCTTTCCAACTGGTCCTCCTTGTATGAAGATTGTCTCATGATTGTCCCAGTTCTACAAATTAAATACAATTGAAATTAGACTAAAAAAAGACCTTGTCTGAGAGAATATTTGACCTTTGTTATCACAGTCAAGAGTCTAGGTGTTGTCAAGGACTGGCATACTCAATTCTCAGGTTTAAGCTTTGTCACAACAGGAGAAGATTGCTTTGGTGTTGTTTTTTTATATTCTTCATATTTTGTATCTAATGTTATTATTACTGAAATGTGTGCAATTGTTAGCACTGTTGCTGTTCAAATAAAATTGCGAGATGTAACAGCCTCCAGGTGTCGTCCTGTTTTATACATATTTTGCCCTGTATGTGACTGTCTTGACCCGGTGGTTGAGAATGGTAGTTGACAAAGTTGCTGAGTGCAGTTACAAAGTGCAGTGTGTCACTAGACAACACGCATGCATACACAGTTTCACACAAGAATGCTCGCACACATATGCTTGCTATGGTCAGTTTTGTTTGTGTAGCTCTTGCCCAGGGTTATAGGAGGTGAAACATTGTCCCAAAACAGCCTATGAAAACCTAATTGGTTCTATTTGTGCAGGGAGAACAGATTCTACACGATTAGATTCTCTACCTGAGGCTTTATCTGGCACTGTGCGTAAGGCAAAGAGTTTCCAGGATTGGACCCTGAAAAGACATGCCATAAATGCAATAAGTTGCAAGTCACACATGCATATTCTTATTATCGTGTGCAATGCAAATAACTGGCCTAATGCAACGCCATCTGTACATGTCTTGTCTCTCTTTCCTCTCAACCTTCTTTCTGCTCACACATACACTGTTCAATTTACTGTGCCTTCAGAAAGTTTTCACATCCTGTCCCTTTCTCCACATATTACCGTTTTATGGACATAATGTATTATTGATTACATTTTATTTATTTATTTTAAGCAGAACAATCAGTAGTCTAGTTGTCCAATGAAATATTTGACCTTTTTGTTCAACATAGCCAATACACTGTATATACATTGTTTTTCCTGATAAGAAACTAGGGGTATATTATAAAGTTAATGTGGTCTGTAGATTACACAATTTAGAAAACAATAACATTATAATTTATATGAGTATTGAGTTGATTATTGATGGAAATCTTTGTTGGAGAGTAACATGTACATAGTCTGTTGTCTTGTGATATCTTAGCTCACATTTTAATTGCATACATATGTTGTATCCAAACTATTAATGTAACAGCATATGTTACACCAGTAAATATATATGTATATTATATTTGTATACATATAATTATTTAAATTGTGGTATGAAAATAAACATGTGTTTTTAACAACAGCTCTGGGGGACATTCCTGCATCAGCATGCCAATTGCATGTTCCCTTAAAACTTGAGACAATTGTAGCAATGTGTAATAGTGACCTTTTATGGTCCATATCACAAGGTGCACCTGTGTAATGATAATACATTTTATTCAGCTACTTGAAAGGCCATACCTGTCAGGGGGGTGGATTATAGTAGATAATGTTTCTAATAATGAAATTAGTTAGCTGGCTTTTTCACCGTGTATCCACCTGGTGAAATGTATATTACTACTGTATGTTAACTCACCAATGTTGATGAATCCAATTTCTTTTTTGAGTCAAACCACATGAAATCCCATCAAAAACTCCTTAAAATTACATCTGAAACAATGACTAGTTGCCAAGAACCCTCACAGACCACCCATCATGCCTACACTTGTCCGACTGATGAAATATTTAAACAAATATTTGGGATGCTGTATGAGCGCTCATTGGGTGAGGAAATTAAATAGCTGAACTTTAAGATGTTGTTGAATTCACGGTTAGTTGGTCCAACACATACACAACATTGTTTTCTGGTCAGGACTCAGGACACCGGAACAGAGCAGAAAATGGGGTTTCGCTCAACATGCATGGGACGTTTTTTACCTAGAAACACCTGGTAATATCAAAACGTGAATGTTTTTGTAAGTCTATAATGTTTTAAAATATATCTTAGTTTATGGTGGACAAGGCTTGAGGGTCATTATCTATAATTATTTTTTTTGTAATGAACAACCGGCATTTACGATTTTAAAACTGAAAAATGTACACCTCCCACATGGTAAGCCTACGCATATATTCATGTTAAGATGGAAAAATCAACTGAATTTTAACGAACCTTTTCATTTACTAGTTTAGCTAATATTACTCTCGTGATTGATCATGTTATTGTCACAGACGTCTTTCTCGTGGGTCTATATTTAAGCTACACATATGTAATGACAGCCATTTGAACATTGTCATCGTTTGTAGGTTAATGTATGCCATGTTTTATTGTAATCTGATGTTGCTTTGAAAACATAATTAAAACCGAGGCAAATATTTTTAAAGGCTGTATAGCCTTAATGTTAAAGGCGTCGTGACATCTGTCCACTGGTAAACATGTTTCATGAACGATTTTAGATTCTGATAGCACACTACCTACATATTTTGCACAATAATATTATATATGGGTTAACTTTTACGAATTATTATAGAGAACTAATTCAGTACAGTCATTCAATTGAGTGCAGGCTACTGATGTAATTAGAACTTTGAAGCCTGATAGTAGCATTATTGCACGGAAGGCATAGGCCTACGTCGGTATTTTGAAGTGAGTCTGGTCATTTGAAGACGTGTGCGCACACACACACACACACACACACATACACACACACATCTGCGGGCTGGGACTATCCCCTTCAAGTCTCCGCCCACTTTGCGCTCTTAACTGGAGGGACGGCTCACGCGTCAGGTATTATGCATAATTTCATAATTACCCCTGTTAGACCCACAACTCTTAGCCCTACTGCGATAATTTGGTGGGTAAAATTCGCCATCTTAATCCGTAGGTTTCGCTTCAAGTCTGCATTGCTTGAGGGGCAACCAGCGCATTCGATTTGAGCCTTTGCCGGTTGAAGATTACATAGAAGACATCCGCGGGAGTGTACTAAAAAGCGCATTGCGATGCTGGACCAACCATGGAGATTGAAAATACAACAAAACGAGTGCTGCAGTCGTATCATTATAATATTTATGGAGGATGGTGTTGCTAGCATGCAACTTCAGACACTGTGTCAGTCTCCTACAAGGCCGACGTACCTCCGCAACCCAACGATTTCAAACTAACGGTGCTGCCGACCCGGGGGAGATACCGACGTTATAAGCTACGTGACTCAACCCCAAGCTGCCACTACACACCTGCGATGTACTTTGGGCCTCTAAAGCGGTACCCAGCTCGTGCATAATTCTGAGTCTGTTCAGGAGGCAACGAATCCACATCATAACTGCGGATTAAGGCTGTGCTCTCGTGTCATTTTTAGGGGTCTGTTTTCTTGTAACTGCGCAAAAGGTAAGCCGTGGGTAGGCTACCCGATGCACCCTTGGCAAAATAACGGTAACATCGTAAATTGTTTCTGAAAACGATGGTTTTGGCATATAATAATATACATCTGTTATTATATGCAATACTGCAACATTGATAGGATAGGTAATAGGCCTGTAGTTCCCGTGTTGTGCGTGTTTTCACGAATTAAACGACATGCATTGATTAAAAGCCTGCGTGTTTTAAAAGAGAATTTCATTAAGAAATGACGTAGGGAATTCCCAAAGTAACCCAATAGAGAGCTATGATAGCATGCTATCCCTGTTCAGTCATGTGTGCAAGGAAATGCGCCTAGCCTCCACTGCCCGGGATGCGTTTGGAGATTGAGGTAGCTGGAAGGCTACAATAGACTTGCTGTAGTAAAATGCCAGTAGGCTATTACGCAATAGAATATTATGATAATTTTATTTTGGTGTGTGTTACCTATTGTAAATATTGTACTTTAATGCCCAGGTTTTCAAGTGGTCAGATTTACGTCATAGCTATAGAATGAATAGAAAGTGAGTCCCCATTAAAAATAACAGCACGCCCCTTCCATTCATGATATTCCTATGCGTTTAAAATTTCCGATTGGAGAAATCCAGACAGTAATTTTTACCATGGCCTTTGCAGCTTACTGTTGACATAATAATGTTAGGTATTGTATGCCTAGAACACAGCTAAATGTAACAAAAATTTTTTGGTTCTTGTTTTATCCTGTTAATCTGAGACAACAGTTCTGGTAAATGTAAATCATAAACATTGTAAACCATAGATTGTGCAGGCTCAGCATTTTTATTTACTTTTGAAGTGGCAGCTGCGTTTTTCATACGTCCTTTACAGAGATTAATTGAGTGAAACGATGAGTCTCTCACTAAAGTTCCTGAAGCTTCTGTACATGTGCTGATCAAATTAGTTGCATGTATTCATTCTCTGTATGCTCTTTAAGTAGAAGGCTGGATTCCCCCCTAACTTTTCGTACTTATCTTCTATTCCCCCTCCCTTCACGTTTATCACACGTTGCTCTGATTTCTTCAACATGAAAATGTAGCCCACATCTCTGCATTATATTTCTGAACAGCTAATACTAAAAGGCCAAAATGAAATCCCTGCAAATATTTGCACAGACATTACAAAGTTAAAGCCTATATGGTCTTAAAAGGTCGGTAGGCTGTTCAAATAGGTGTGTTTTTACTCAGGCAATGATATGACAAATAGCAGTAGGCTTTTCCACAGAACAACAGGCCATCTGTCAAAGGCTGATACCTGGCAGTAGTGTGGGTGTCAGTACTAGCCTACCCTGTACAAAGTCTATAGAATGTATAGACTGCAGAATGTAATCTCCACATTTGCAAAACTTCAGGGTCTTTGGTGAACAAGCTACTTTGTTTAGGCCAGGACAAATCCACACCCGATCCTTGGTTCTAGCAAATCTGGTGGACGTGGTACCAGATCAGCCTTGTTATCATACCTGTGGTATACGATCTTGAGTATGGGTTTGAACAATAATGAAAAACAACAATTAAACGGTAGTGCTATGGTCTACCCAGTCCTGTTGTAAGTACAATGAATTTATAAAATGGTTCATTTACATGGAATGACATCTCATAAGTGATGGTAAGGTGAGAACAGGTGATATAGATTTGTCTATCTTACACACATTAGTATTGCCTCTAATACACATTTGAATGAACATTTAAGATAAAAATTGATTTGCTGACTACATACTAGTCTTCACTTGACTTGTGTTTGTAAAAATACTTGAGTTATATTGTTGAACTGATTGAAAAAAGTGAGTCTGAATGAAGCCACACTGCAGGTCAGCGTGTGACTCATTCCAGGCGCGTATTCCCATGGGGAAGCAGCAAGCAAGGGGGCCATAACGGTAGGTCCAGCATATTGCTGGAAATATTCTGGCACAGTCTATTGCTATTAGGGCCCGCATGGTGTATGCAAACTGCAGTTGATCTCAAGAAGCCTCTGTACATTGACAAAGCTTACATATTTTAAACCAACGCATTAACTCCATGGATCCAAGAACTGAAGTTGCATAATCACAGTTCATGTACAACACATTGTGTAGCAGTGTGTGTGTGTGTGTGTGTGTGTGTGTGTGTGTGTGTGTGTGTGTGTGTGTGTGTGTGTGTGTGTGTGTGCAGACTGCGCACATTCAGCATGTATTTTTGAGTGTGGCTCTGGAGGCGCAGCACGTCATAGATGCATTGCCGTCGGTGTGTGGGTAGCAGTATAGCGAGTGTGCTGGGCTGGCTAGATTTCAGTCTTCACTGCAAGTGTTTGTGAGGCACAATAAGATCCCAGTTACACTGTTGGTGCCAGCTCCCCAAGGTGCCCGTTCTGTCAAGTGGGAAAGTGCTGCAGTCACCTCCACCAGAGAACAGAGGGGTCCCTATGCTGACATCAATAGTATATATATAAATGCATAGTTACACACATTTCAAATACTGTACGTTGAGGCCACAAATCAAATGTACAGATAAGAATTACTTTACATTTGTACAGATAACACCACAAGAAAGTTGCCCTAACACAGAGCAACATCTTGCTATCTGCTTCTCTTTTGACGTATGTAGGCTTGCCATTAGAAGGCCAGTCTGTCAGCCTGTGAACATGCCCCAGTCTCTTGAATATCAGCCCCACTAGTTTGAACTGATAACCAACATTGAGTGCAACATGAGTTTTAGCAAAGAATGTAAAAGATGCCTTAGTGTAAAGATAGGGAGAAAGTGCTCCTCCCATGGAAATCCCAGATCACTCTTTTAGACAATATCATGTTGACGTTTAATTTGCTAAGCCCATGTGCAATATGTCATCATCAGGCAAAACAGTTGTGTCAGCTATGTGACATTAGGTCAAATCTAGGTTTTGTTATTCAGTTTCTGAGGAAAGTAACAAATAAGGAAAATGTTTTCACTACTCCCGTTGACTTGTGAAAGCCCGAACTGCTGGTCTGCTCGGTTGAGTCTGCTTCGCAAGTGTTCCCATAAGTCTTGCAATTTTTTGCCTCTAGGTTTAAAAACAGTCATATCAGAAGCACCTCCCTTTGGCATCACAACAACAACAACATTATACGTATAGAGAATAAGGGGTACCTACGTTGATATCAAAACACTCAGAGACAAAAAGATCAGAACTGGGTTGTCTGAGTTAACGGAAACACTATTGAGCATTTCTCTAGACCAGTGGCACTGTGCAGAATCTCTGCTCATATTTTACACACACACACACACACACACACACACAAACACACACACACACACACACACACACACAACAAAAAATGAGCCGCTTGGCTTACATCACTGCAGGTGCACATTGTTCACTAGCTCATATGCTAAATCCCATATTTATGTACATACATACTACACTAGTACTCATGTGCACTCTCACTTTTCCATTACGGCATTTGATAAACAAGACCTGTATGTGCTGTGTCAGTTCTAAAATCAAAATCAATAGTCAGCACACACTTTCAGGGCATCCTACTGCCTGTGTGAACACAAATTTGCAGAGCCTTGGGAATGAAATAATGGGAGTGCAATATTGTGTGTGTGTTGCAGAGTTGTGCTGTATACAGTACCTTGCGTTGTTAAGATTTAGCAATTCTTAGAAAGAGATGTACTGTAAGGGAAGTATGTGCACTCTTGCCTAGTGACACTTATCCTCACTGACTTGTTCAGCTTTTGAGAGGCCCGAATGTCATCTGGCTATCCTGCTTTGCAAGGAGCCTGTAAGACGAACAGCTGTCACTCGATATTCACAAGGTCAACCACCCTCTGCTCGGGACACAGGACTGTAGAGGAGAGAGATTCACCTTTCCTGGCATCTAGATTCATAGTAACATTGGTGGAATGAGGGTCGGCCAAAGCAATTTTACTCCAGTCAAGCTATTTTTATTGGATTGTTTATTTTACAATCCATTAAATGTCCTCTTAGACCTTTAACAGTTCTAAGCGAACTTCTTACATTTTGTGGTTAGAACTTTAACTTTGGGTTCCGGCAACCTGCCTTCCATAACACATGTTCCTCTCTCATTCTCTACACTGTTGTCAGTAATGAGACAGGCGCACTGTCTGGTTATTAGAAGTGATCCATGGATTGAGGCTCAAGAGAATAGTAAGGTGTTGGGACATTACAAACACCCCATGGAAGATATACAGGTGCTGGTCATATAATTAGAATATCATCAAAAAGTTGATTTATTTCATTAATTCCATTCAAAAAGTGAAACTTGTATAATGTATACATTCATTCCACACAGACTGATATATTTCAAGTGTTCATTCCTTTTAAATTTGATGATTACAAATGACAACTTATGAAAACTCCCAAATCAGTATCTCAGACAATTAGAATATTACTTAAGACCTATACAAAAAATGATTTTTAGAAATGTTGGCCAACTGAAAAGTATGAACATGAAAAGTATGAGCATGTACAGCACTCAATACTTAGTTGGGGCCCCTTTTGCCTGAACTTCTGCAGCAATGCAGCGTGGCATGGAGTCGATGAGTCTGTGGCACTGCTCAGGTGTTATGAGAGCCCAGGTTGCTCTGATAGTGGCCTTCAGCTCTTCTGCATTGTTGGGTCTGGTATATCGCATCTTCCTCTTCACAATACCCATAGATTTTCTATAGGGTTAAGGTCAGGCGAGCTTGCTGGCCAATTAAGAACAAGGATACCATGGTTCTTAAACCAAGTACTTTTGTTAGTTCTGGCACTGTGTGCAGGTGCCAAGTCCTGTTGGAAAATTAAATCTGCATCTCCATAAAGATGGTCAGCAGCAGGAAGCATGACGTGCTTTAAAACTTCCTAGTAGACAGCTGTGTTGACCTTTGACCTCAGAAAACACAGTGGACAAACACCAGCAAATGACATGGCATCCCAAACCATCACTGACTGTGGAAACTTTACACTGGACTTCAAGCAACGTGGATTCTGTACCTCTCCTCTGTTCCTCCAGACTCTGGGCCCTTGATTTTCAAAGGAAATGCAAAATGTACTTTCATCAGAGAACATAACTTTGGACCACTCAGCAGCAGTCCAGTCCTTTTTGTCTTTAGCCCCGGTGAGACGCTTCTGATGCTGTGTCTTGTTCAAGAGTGGCTTGACACAAGGCTGAAACCCATGTCTTGCATACCTCTGTGCGTGGTGGTTCTTGAAGCACTGACTTCAGCTGCAGTCCACTCTTTGTGAATCTCCCCCACATTTTTGAATGGATTTTGTTTCACAATCCTCTCCAGGGTGTGGTTATCCCTATTGCACTTTTTTCTACCACATCTATTCCTTCCCTTCACCTCTCTATTAATGTGCTTGGACACAGCTCTGTGACCAGCCAGCCTCTTTAGCAATGACCTTTTGTTTCTTGCCCTCCTTGTGCAAGGTGTCGATGGTCGTCTTTTGGACAGCTGTCAAGTCAGCAGCCTTCCCCATGATTGTGTAGCCTACAGAACTAGACTGAGAGACCATTTAAAGGCTTTTGCAGGTGTTTTGAGTTAATTAGCTGATTAGAGTGTGGCGCCAGGTGTCTTCAATATTGAACCTTTTCACAATATTCAAATTTTCTGAGATACTGATTTGGGGGTTTTCATTAGTTGTCATTTATAATCATCAAAATTAAAAGGAATGAACACTTGAAATATATCAGTCTGTGTGGATTGAATGTATACATTATACAAGTTTCACTTTTTGAATGGAATTACTGAAATAAATCCCCTTTTTTATGATATTCTAATTATACGACCAGCACCTCTATATTGCCTTGCAAAAGTATTCAAACACCTGACTAATTCTCTTTAAATGTTGGGAAATATCTGTAACCAAAAAATGAAATGTGTTGTTTGCATATTTATTCAACACCTGTCCTGTAAAGTTTCCACTCATTAAAAGAATTGCCTAATGAGGACACAGTTACCTTCAAATTCGTCTCCCCAAGTGAAACATTAAAGTTGCTGTCACATTATATTAGAAAGATCATCGGTCAGGCTGCGAATCCAAGACCAAAAAAGAAGAAAGAAAGAAGCCACCACATGCACCATATGAGAACATGAGACTGATTCAGCTGTCATGTGGGAAAGCGTTTTAAGATCAGAGACCAAAACTCAACACGCACGATCCCTAAAATGAGGTATGGTGGTGGTAGCTTCATGTAGTGGGGTAGCTTCTCATCTGTAGGTACTGTGAATTTTGTTCAAATTGAAAGAAGAATGGATTTAGTGACATACAGGGAAATTCTTCAAGATAAATTTCTTTAACCTGCTAAAATAAGGTAGAAAGGCGAAATTCATGTTTCAGCAAGACAGTGATCTCGAGTGCAAGATCAAAGCAACATTGTAGCGGCTCAAGAAAAAAAGAGTGTTCTACCGTTTCCCAGTCAAAGTTCTGATCTCAGTCTCGTTGAGAATCTGTGGTATGATTTGAAAATTGAGGCCCAGATATGTCCTTCATCCAACTTCAACAACCTGGAGCAAATGGGCCAAAATCTGTCCTACACTGTGCACTGGAAAAGTATTAAGACTTAAAGCTGTTATTGCAGCAAAAATTGTCTATACCAAAAATGTATGTGTAGGTGTTGAATATGTAGCAAAGCAATTTATTTCAGGGAGGTTTTCTCACAATGACTGTTAAACACAAAAATCAATTTCACCTAAAAAAAATAGATTTTGAGAGACACTGTTTTAATCTAACAGGACTAAATTCCAATGCACTATTTGTAATTTAGAAAAACCAAGTTAATTGGTCATGGGTTCATTTGTCATTGTTAAAAACACAATGTGAATATAAAATGCAGTGTGTATTCTAGGCACTAAAGTGTTCTGTAAAGTAAAAGTAGAGTAAAATTAAGTTGATTCTGGATTGGATTCCATGAGCATAGAGCATAGTACTAAAAAGCGATTATACCCAATTCTGAATATGCCGTTGGTATCTCCAGGACTGGCCAGTCTTGACAGCATGTTTGATGACTGCTGTTTAATGTAGCTTAATGTATTCTTTAGTATAGCTTTTTTTTACCAATGTGTGTCTCTTTGACAGGTCGGATAATGGCCTAGGCAAATTACTTTGTTTGGATTCAGTACTTATTATTTTGTAAGGTACTTTATTTACCAACCCATGTCGTTTGCTATCAATATTACAAGTACAATGTTCCTTCTTCCCTTCTGTTTAGAACAATTATTATTTTCTACAAGCAATGAAAGTGATTCAGTCAGTTTAAGATCTGCTACTGAATTTCAAACTGATAAAAACACATTTTCGAACAATGGCACTGGATTAGTAGGTTTAATGTTGGTTTTGATTACTTAGAATAAGTTTACACAATCAAAAGGTGAAATATTTGCCACTGACCTGGACACAGTCTATCAAACCAGTATTTTTGTTCAGTGGAATAGCTCTCTGTTCTTACCCAGTAGGAAGAAAGTCGTTATCATATGCCTGGTACACAATTTATCGACTTTACAATACACACAATATTAAGGCATCAGATGGATTATACGCCCATCTTTACATGTGCCATTTTATTAATTCAGCAGATGCTCTCATCAGCATTCAACTCAATCAGTAGGTCCTACAAATGACCTCGAATCAATCACAGATCTCAATGAATGAAAGAAAGCAGTATAATAAAAGCTTAGCTTTTACTTATCCAGTCATTTTAGAACAGAAATGATAGGGAAGTTAAGAAGGCAAAATGCAATTTCAGGTCAACACTTTGAACGGTGTTTAGAGACAGTAAACATAATCCTTATCCCAGCTCAGTGAGATATACAGAATCCAGATATTTCCATCACTGAATACAATGACATACGGACATGGAAAGAACTTGTTACATAACTGCTGTACAAGTATTCAGACCTTCCTCTCACTGCTTACACCTCCACTTAAAATAATTCCCCCAATGTGCGTGTACATGTGTGGGTGTGTGTTGTGCGTGTTTGCATGTAGGTTTGTACATTTTTGTACCTGCATGCAAGTGTGTGTGTGTGTGTATGTGTGTTTGTGTGTGCGTGTGTATAGAGGGACATTCATGAAGGGATTCTTTCTCAAGTTTCAGTATCAGTCTGGAAGCGAGATCAACCATCACACACACAACACTCATGTGACGGGAAATGCATTTTCTTTTGTACTACCACACTGAGCAACATCAATCACAGCAGGATGAAATAAAATTATTCAATTGAAAGTCAATTTATCAAAAATTTTATAGAAGTTAAGACTGGGAGACAACCCAGCATAGAAGCAATGATGAACGTACAAAAGGCCATTCTGAAAATGCCCTAATATCATTATCAGCCAAGAAGTTGTTCAGTTAACATACAGTAATACTGACTAAGGGGCTCATCTTCCTCGTTGCATAACTCCTGACAGTTGGGACAAATCATGTAGAAAAAAGTAAGGCTTTGGATAAAAAAAGTCTACACGCCCCTGTTAAAATGCCAGGATTTTGTGATGTAAAAGAATGAGACAAAGGTAAATAATGTCAGAACGTTTTCCACTTTAAATGTGACCTACAATGTGAACAATTCAATTGAAAAAACTAACTGAAATCTTCAAGGGGGAAAAAAGACAAATCTAAACCTTACAATAACCTGGTTGCATAAGTGTGCACACCCTCTTATAACTGGGGATGTGGCTGTGTTCAGAATTAGCCAATCACATTCAAACTCATGTTAAATAGAAGTCATTACACACCTGCCATAATTTAAAGTGACTCTGATAAATAACAAGTAAAGTTCAGCTGTTCTAGTAAGATTTTCCTGACATTTTCTTAGTTGCATCTCAGAGCAAAAGCCATGGTCCGCAGAGAGCTTCCAAAACATCAGAGGGACCTCATTTCTGAAAGATGTCAGTCAGGAGAAGGGTATAATAATAATAATAATAATTTCCAAAACGTTAGATATACCATGGAACACAGTGAAGACAGTCATCATAGGCTGGAGAAAATATAGCACAACAGAGATATAACCAAGAACTGGACGTCCCTCCAAAATTAATGAAAATACGCGAAGAAAACTGGTCAGGGAGGCTTCCAAGAGGCCTACAGCAACATAAAGGAGCTGCAGGAATTTCTGGCAAGTACTGGCTGTGTGCTACATATGACAACAATCTCATATGAATGGGCTATGGGGGTAGGGTGGCAAGAGGGAAGTATTTTCTTACAAAGAAAAACATCCAAGCCCGGCTAATCTTTGCAAAAAAAAACATAAAGTCTCCCAAAAGCATGTGGGAAAATGTGTTATGGTCTGATGAAACCAAGGTTAAACCTTTTGGCCATAATTCCAAAAGGTATGTTTGGCGCAAAAACAACACTGCAAATCACCCAAATGACACCATAGCAACAGTGAAGCATGGTGGTGGCAGCATCATGCTTTGGGGCTGTTTTTCTTCAGCTGAAACTGGGGCCTTAGTCGGGGTGGAGGCAATTATGCACAGTTCCAAATACCAGGCAAATTTGGCACAAAACTTTCAGGTGTCCATTAGAAAGATGAAGATAAAGTGGAAGTTCACCTTTCAGCACAACAACGACCCAAAGCACACATCCAAATCCACAAAAGCATGACTTCACCAGAAGAAGATTAACGTTTTGGAATGGCCCAGCCAGAGCCAAGACCTGAATCCAATCAGTGAGGTGATCTGAAGAGAGCTATTCACAGGAGATGTCCTCACAATCTGACAGATTTGGAGTGCTTTTGCAAAGAAGAGTGGGCAAATATTGCCATGTCAAGCTGTGCCATGCTAATGGACTCCTAACCAAAAATATTGAGTGCTGTAATAAAATCAAAAGGTGCTTCAACAAAGTGTTAGTTTAAGGGTGTGCACACTTAGGCAACCAGGTTATTGTGAGTTTTGCATTTTTTATTTTCCCCCTCAAATATTTCTGTTTGTTTTTCAATTGGATTGTTAGTGTTATATGTCACATTAAAGGTGTAAAAAGTTCTGACATGATTTCTTTTACATCACAAACACATGGCATTTTAACAAGGATCTGTAGAGGTTTTATATCCACTGTATGTACACAGAGGTCTCAGCTATCAAAGCATGTTTAAGAACATGTTTTGTATTTCAACACTTTTCTGAAAACCAACATAATTCACATCATAACTAATTAATGTCAACTCTGTCAGCTATAATAAAATGTATTTTTATACTTATATTATTTTATATAGCTTTGTCCGATATTTTTAAAAATTCCTCATGTATCTAAATGTGATGTTTAATAACTCAAATATGTTATTTAATGATCAATACACAATATAAATTACTTTTTTATTTAAAAAACAGCATTATAATGTGAGTTTCTTAATTATTTATTTAATTTATTCATATATAGACTACAAAAAAATATTATTTAGCAAAAATTACATATTTAGATGCAGATCATTTGATCTTTTGACTTTAAAAGCAGTAAAATGTTCTCTTAAAAAATATTATTTAGCAAAAAAGACATACTTAGATGCAGATCATTTGATCTTTTGACTTTAAAAGCAGTAAAATGTTCTCTTAAAATTCGAAGATGTTAACAAAAAAACTTACAGAACTGGCAAATAGTGATGGCCTAACAGTTTCATTAGTGTTATTGTAGAAGCAGGATATTGTCCTGGCAGCAATCAGATTTTCTTTTTCACAATTAAAGCCATCATTGAAATTTATAAGGCATTATGGCTAACAATCTAGTCTGTAAAACTGAGTAAAAAAACTGTGTAAGACAAGAACAGTAGTGTAATGGACATTAAACATAAAATGTACAGACCAGATAGTTAACTCTATTGCCTTAGATATTTTAGTGATAATTTTATTCTGAAAATCTAAGTGCTGCTAGCACAATATCCTGATAGAAGATCGGCAATGAAGCCTTGTATGGCTATCACTAATGGCCACAGATTTGGGAAAACAGGCCAAATTATTTAGAAAATCAACATTTTATCTTACTGTTTGGAGCACATAGACAATGGTTCATCAAACTTTTCAACAATTGTTAATTTCAATTCATTTTAACCGATTACAGAACGTACATGTGATCTTTATTCCAATGCCTCTAGTAACACTTTCGCTCGGATTAAGGACTGCTTTAACACAGAACACTGACTGTGATGATAAGGGGCGGGTTGTTCTTAGTGGAGTATAGTGAATAGAGAGGGGATGCAAAACCAAATCTTCAGGGTAAAAAACATATTTTTATTTCTTTCAACAAAACTAGGGTAACTCAAAGCATCCAAACATCATCATAACAAAACTCACCTGTCTAACATGCTCCAATTTGCCTATTTATATCAGGTGTGCCACTTCACATTGTTCCCTCCTGAATGCATCTAGGTTGTAGACTTAACCATCTTGTAGTCACTCAGCCAGCTGGAGAGAATGTTATCTGCATGTTTTGACTGTTCTGGGCTACTAAACTTGCAGCGTTGTTTTAATTAACTGTTTTCTGCAGTTCAAGTATATTATATTGCAACAATTTCAATATCAATATTTTTTTTACGAGGTTTGGTGGTAAGGACTGTTGTAAATGAACTGGAAAGATATTAATCGCAATTGCAATGGCTAACATCAAACACTGACTTTCTCTGTTTGAGGTGACAAAACATACTTTCAAAAGCTCTGCAGGTCTGGGGGGCAGTTCATGTAATAACTCTAGCCCACTAAATGTAATCCCAGATGCACTTTCATGGACTGCATTTGTAAACAAGCTGGCATATGCTCAACCAACAAATAAATGAAAGTGCAGGGAAGGCAAGAGTACATTTAGGGAGGGAATTGCAGTATGTTCTTACAACACAGACCACTTGTCTCCAGGGGTGTGTAGTAGTGCGCAAATTACTAAAAGAGTACAGTTTCAGAGGAACAAGTACTTTTCTAGTAACTCTCTAGGGGCTGTACTCAATATTTTCTTAAATAAATCATACTCGTTACTCGATTAAATTACATCTACTATTTCGTAACAATTTTGTCTTCAGTCTTTTGTCAAAAAAGATAATGTTTTTTCGTTTCGTGATTTGATTTTGGGTGTTCCCTCCCGCTCCTTAAAAGCTAATTAAACGAGACACAGACACCGACATGGAAAGTTTCTAATTGGAGGAAGTTAACGAGGGATATTTCAATCCCTGGCTACAGTTGCATGACATGTTTCGATTTAAATATCAAATAAGCAACACAGTCATCATGAAATGTTGTCTTTTTCCCCAAAAAACTCATCATACCTCCGCAAGCACATAGAGGTAAGGTTATTTAGCCAGCTAAATCCTAATATTCCAGCTATCTTTTTTGGATTAAACTTTTTTGTCATTGAACAAGTGCAAGTATAGTATAACGACATGTAATATAGCCTAATGATAATGTAATATTCTAGCTAACCTACAATATATAATAACACTACAACTTATGGTATATTTGCATTACTTGTTCATTGGGCTTGACTTGCATTTTATTATTTAGTAATGTACTTTAGTTAGCAGCAACATACCCGGTCTAGCTAGCTAGATTTTAGTTGAAAGCAATTGCTGCTAACCAGGTGGCTTAGTTGCAATGCAGTCAGAAATTCCACCCAAGACATGACTTACTAACAAATATTTGATTAACAAGATGTAATAAGCATTACTACACAAAATGAATATATATTTTTTTACCAGTAACATGTTTGATGGCCTTAATTTGTAAGAATCTTATTTGCAACAGATTAATAATAGAAATACAATATTATTTACTTAAGCAATTTATTTAGTATTTCTATTCTGCATTGTTATGGGCTCTGGAAAACAAATCCCTATTTAAACATGAAAGTCCTGAGGCATGGTGAAAGGGTTCATGTTCTTGTAAGATCAAATGCATTTTATAGGGGCCTTTTCACATCAGCAATTATGAGATATTATTTGTACAGATACTCGGTCAAAAAACTCAAAAGAGCAATCAACAACAAGAGGGAATGCAGATTAACTTGATGAAAAAATATCCCTAATCCCCCGAACATGGGCTGTGTGTGAGTGTTGGCAAATTCATCAACTGGAATAGATAGAATATTGAGATATGCAAAAATGTAAGAGCTACTGTGCAATCATTCAAAAACATGACATATACATTTCAGACTTGTGTGGGTGTGTGTATTATCACAACTATATCACTTCATATATCACTACTGCATATCTGTATACTGTATAATACTGATTCTTGAGACTTGGGACAAGACATGTCCTACACCAAAAATACTGCTTTATTATAAAATATACACATGCCTATAAAGGTCAATATAATGTAACTGTGTATATCTATAACATAATTTTCAAGGATTTCTATTTGATTTTATTACATGTTTAGTCTGTATCAGGAACACAGCTTGTCATGCGCAAGATATCTCAACTTCAAACTGACCAAAAGAGAGTTAACAATTTTTATAAATAATTGAAAATAATTTTCAAATGAAAAATAAGTATAAGTAATACACTGTTCAAAAATATTAAGGGAACATTAAAATCACATATCGAGTCTTGATGAAAGAAATATATTAAAGATAAAAATATTTGCTGTTGTCATAGTGTCCGGGGTATGTGGACAGAAAAGCAGAGGCAGAACGGCTGTTTTGGTAATGATCCATACTTTAATGGACAAAAGAAACAAACTTACAAACATAAATCAGACACTAGGACTGGGTTGTGTAGCCTACGGCTGCTAACCAAAATAAACCACACATCCGTGTGCAAACATTCAACATAAATAGGTTCCCCAA
>JACXGJ010012594.1:0-17633 GCA_016801105.1 Esox niger
GGGGGGGGGGGCAGTGAGTGGAGAATATTGTCCGAACCCTGAGGGAACCATTTTGAATACAAGCTATGATTGACTGGTCCCCTGCCAGGGAAACAACTAGCACAGAAGTGGATTGCTCTCAGAAAAGGTAATGTAAAAGGTACCTGTATCCCAAATGGTGCCCTCTTCTTTCTCTAGTGCACTAGAACTCAGTAGCGCACTAGGACTCAGTACCACACCAGGGCTCAGCAGTGCCCTAATTCTCTGAGGGGCAGGTAGGACACGAGCCAGGGACACAATGGACAAAGAGGGGCAACGAAACAACGACAGACATTTTAACCTGTTCTGTCTTTGTTTTGGTCTCTGAGAACACAGGGTTTGGTGAGAACGCAGGCAGAGATGCAGAGATAGATAGACAGACAGGCAATTTGCACCTCCTGGTCCTACTACAGGGAGGTCAGGAAAACGGAGAGAAGAGACCGGTTAAGGGACGTTAATGGTTTTGGAGGTGTGTCGTGAGTAAGGTCATTGCAAGGAGTTTTTCATGTTGTGGTGGTGACAATGGAGCAAATGGGGTTTGTTTCTAGACCTCAGTGGGGTCTCCATTCAAGATGTGTTTCTTGCAGTTTGGGGTTTAAAAATATACACACACACACACACACACAAGATGTGTAAGAAGCGCATGACTGTTTTTGTTCATCTGTGTATCTGTTTTTTCTTCCTGTTTTTCGTCATGATTTGTGTTTTCTGCGGAGATCAGGGCGAGTGGCCACAACTAAAGCGAAAGCTACGGTGGGATCCAAAATGAACCAAATAGTCAGCTGTAGTATATTACAGCAGGGATCCAATCAGGCCGTTTCAGGATCTTAGCAATGGTCAGACGCCACTGGTGAACCTGGAACGGGCCACAGAACACAGAACCCGGTTGAATTCTGTGCCGCATTACAACTCGAGCTCTGGGAAATTAGTAATTATATTTCTGTCCTTGAAACAGTGCCCTTCCTGAATATCTGTGCCATGACTCATTTTTACCCTAAAAAGAAACTGTCCCCTACAGTTTATCCAATCTGCCTCTGCCTGGCAAATTTTACAGAGTTGAGCACACACTTTCACTAAGCCCTATCTGTACAGAGCTCTGTTCAAAACCTGGACCGGGCGGACCAGTTAGGGAAAAGGGCGCCAGTTTGGGACTCTGGCCAGACATCCTTTCATGGGGGAAGTTTTCAAATGAACTTCATTATCCTCTTATTGATTTCTAATATTCTGTCTCGCTCTCTGGTAAATGCCCTCCAGATACAGTTCCCCTCCGGAGGCACTTCGTTACGACGCTAACGACTTCTAATTAGTAAAACAAATACAGCCGTGTACGCACGCACATATCACAGACACACACACACACACACACACACACACACTCTCACACTCACTGCACTCTAATGACACCCACATTACTGTCAATTAGGATATAATGTGGACAATATGCTCTCCGTGCTAATAGGCATGGAGGGAACGGCAGAGAGACAGCGACATGAAGATGAATCGGCCTAACATAAAGTAACTCTGGCCACGTCAAATCTAACCAAATCAGCAAACGATATCAAGAAGTTGGCCAAGAAAGTGTTTGGTGCTCCTTAAAAGTTTTTTTTTCACCACCTTCCTAATTCATTTAAGAAGCCCTGTTTTACTGCAGCAAGTCACAAAGAGCAAATACAGACCAAATGTATTTGCATATTGTGTTCCTGCTGTAGATATACAGATTTTGTTAGGTGTTATGCAAACTTGTTTACTATGTTAACTATCTAATCGATGCCAATCAGGTACTAGATTAAAGCTAACTCCAGCTATTGTGACTTGAGTTGTTTATGTCAGGGCTCGAGATAGCCAGCTGGCTACTCAGGTCAACAAAAGCTTTAGATAGGAAAAGGGTTGCACTTTACTTTGAAAGTTCACAACCCCAATTTAGATTTACACTGCAGGACCCTGTTAAACCCCACCGGAAGACCCAATCAAACCCCACTAGAGGTCCCCGTCCAACACCCACCAGAGGACCCCATCCAACCTCATTGGAGGACTCCATCCAACCTCATTTGAGGGCCGCATCCAACCTCAGTCAAGACCAACAAGGCCGAAAATAGCTCCATTCACCTAAAATGATAAACTGATAACAAATTGACAATGTACAGATTTCGTGAGTATAAAATCGCTATTGAGAAAAGTCGCCAAATTAAGACCTAGTTTTCAAGAGTAGACATTACAGTGTGTTCCCGCACTCTCTTGTTCTTTATCACTCCTCTCCAACCTGTCCTTCCCTCTGCCCTCCACCCCTTCTACATTTTCCATCTGTACAAACTGATTTTGCCCTCTCGTTTGCTTTTGTCTCCCCGTCCCCCCGTCCCCCGTCACTCTCTCAGTTTTGGGCTGGAGCCCTATTTGAAATGAGGTGATACAAAAGGTATTTTCACAGGCTCACGTTGCTATGTCACCGGGTCTGAGCCCTGTGCTATACAGAACAGGCAATCATAGAGGACATTGCCTGGTGTGTGTCCCACTTCTAATGTCGTCCATTTCATTTCATGTGACCAAAAGGTAGGGTGGGGGAGAAACATTGAGGATCGAAGAATCAGAGAGAGACAGGTGGTCATTCACCTCCATTGTCAGGGAGGTGAATGAAGAGAAAGGTGGTGAGAGAAAAACAGAGAAGGAAAAGGGATTGAGAGAGAAGGAAAGAGAAAGGGGGAGATGGGAAGGGGAAAACTAGGTCAAATGATCTAGTAGGTAGAGAGGAGAATAATTTCTCCTGCTTTTAAATAATTGGTGGACAGTCTGAGAGGCATCTAATTCCTGCAGCAGGGAATTATGGGAGAAGAGGACAGATGAGGGTGCTTGGGGTAGAAAAACTGACAAATATGAAGTCCAATGTGGCCGTAGAGGTGGATTCCCAGGATGTTAAGGGTGTCGAGGTACGCGAGTGCTTCTCGGGCTTGAATAATGTTGTACGTTTAAAAAAGAAGACATGTCTACAATTAACGGGGGTGTGTCTTTTCCAACCCTAGTTGGCCCGGATTGGATTTAAGATTCAAATTGTTGGCAACTTTCCTGAGTTAATTCATGTATATCCTGGACAGTACAGAGCCAGAGGAGGAGGAGCCAAATGTGGAAGTGCCAGACAGGGAGGGGCCAGCAGAGAAGTAGCCGAAGGGAAAGGTGCCAATAAAGGAGGAGCCAGAAGAAGAGGAGGAATTAGTTTAACGTCAGCGTCTGCTTCTGATCATCATGAGTGGCAACTTCTCTATGTAGTGCACTTCTATAGATCTGACCTCTATAGGGATGAGGGAACAGGATGCTGTTTGTCTGGTTAGGGTGCCTTTTGGGACTGAGTTGTTTGAAAAAATAAAAACAACAACAATAATGTTCAAGCACTTTTTTATTACCAACCAATTATTCAGAGATCAGTGTTCATAGCCTCGATTGGCTGAATCGGATGCAATGATATTAAGGTTTGGACATTGATTGTTCAGATTGGGTGGATTTCACTATTGGTGAGAGCAGATCAAAACTTCACTGCTACGTCTGGCCTAGAGCCAGATATAAAGATCGACCCTTTGCGTATGCCAAAACACATAAGTACATTAAAAAAATATTGAATAGCGAGTAGTAGTTTAATATACAGCAATATACTTAGCTAAATTGTGGGATTTCTATCAAAGGCTCAAAGCCTAACCCTAATGAAGCCAAAGATATTGCTGAATGCAGATCCATGAGGGTCTGTCTATAGTAGCCTAACAGTGTGCAGATTGTAGGTCGACAGCCTGGAGGTTAGAGCTTTGGGCAGATAACAGGACGGCCAAACCAAATTGAATGATTTATATCGAGTCAACTGATAAAATATGTAAGTGTGAGTCGTTAATTTACATATTTTAAGTTGGCTTAATTTTTCTTTTAGTGTAGGTAATGATGACACATAACTTCCTTGGACAGCGGGGTATCAGGATCACGCACGTGCACGCGCACGCACGTACTCGCTCGCTCCCTCTCTCTCTCTCTCTTGGTGTGTGGATGTGTGTTCTTGACTGACACTTCGCTTGTGTCTCGGAACATGACAGTCTAATTAGCTCCAGCTGGACCGGGCACAAACACGTGGTTCTCCTGGATGTTAAAAAAGCAAACACATGCAAATTGTTTATATTATCCCGTAATCATCTCACCAAAGTTAAGGATGAAGTCCACATGTTGCTTTAGATGTTAGTATTTTTAATGAACAAAACTGCTGTCCACGGTGGGAGGGGCTATATGGCTGATTGGAAAGACAGTTGATTGAAACTGAAGTGAGTGGGCCCTCCAGCAAAGGAAACCTGCGAAAGAGAAAAAGATCAGTGGATGAAATGGCCTCAGGCTCCAGGGAAAGAAATTGGAAGGACTTTGCACAAACCTAAGCACTGCTCTGGAAAGGCTCAGGAGAAAGTGGGGGACGTTACATATTACTATGGAGCAGAAAGACTTACAGTCCTCAAGAAAAGGGAGAAGGAGGCATTTGGAAACAGAACGTCTGATCCCGGAGAGGAGGCGGATGAATAGGCAATCAAGGGAGGCTTCACAAATAGAGGCAGGAGAATCAACGTACTCCAGGGGGAAAAAAAAGCCGTCTGATGAGTTTCGGAGGGCAACTCGCCTAGGGAGAATTCGCAGGGAGAAAGAACAAAGCAACATCACATTTCTATTAGGATTCCTTCAAATTCGTCGAGGCATCTTTCCGCACTGAGAAGTCTGGAGTTCGGAGTTGCAGCATCTCGACTGAGTCATCAGATTGACTAGCCGTTCAAGCACATGACCAGTAACAGAAAGGTTCCTAGACGAACCCACTTGGATCCCAATTGGCGTTGGCAGAACACCAGATGGTTGTGGATCCCATGAAATGGAAAGAGGTCATGGACAATGAGACGATCCCCGGGGCGTCACACAGTCCTATATCGGCCATGCAAGGGAACAGCTGACATCTCACACCTGCTGTAGAGGCTTGTGAGAACGGCTTCAGAGGAGAAAGTCTTACCTACAGTAGAGCTTGGTGCAATGTAAGAGGAGTACTGTATCAGCCAATTTCCACCCCATCTGTCTACTAAATGTTTAGCAGCATTGCTCATGGGATGTCAACCTATCTGAAAAGAGACCAGCTTGTTGACAACATGAGGGGAAAAAACATGAATCTCCCAAGCTTCTCAAGATGTCTGATCTGGCACCAAATACAGACCGCCAAGGGAGAGAGGAGAGATCTTCCTCGACCTCGCCAACCGATTTGGTTCAGCTCCACACTGTGTAACTATGTTTAATTTATTACAGGTTAGGCTGCCACAAACCTCGGAGTGTTTGAATTTACAATTCACCACCCAGCAAAGCAAACCTATAGAAACTGCTGAACTTATTCTGAAATCATATATATCTCTACATTTAACAAGAAGCAAATAAACACTGTTTGTGATTTTAAATATGTGGCACAGAAAAACCTAATTATGGTTAAATAAGCCAGAGAGACAATGAGGCTTTTAAATAAGGACACATTTGGAGTTCTTAAGCCAATGACATCATATTGCATACGCAGGTGTGGTAGAAGCCAAATGCAGGTGCACATACACACACATAGACGCTTGGGGCCTTATTTACCCAGGTGTGTCTAGATCCTGTTAATTAGTCCGTGTCTATGTATGTATGTATGTATGTATGTATGTATGTGCATGTGTCTATCTCGTCCACACAGACGTGACGCTTTGGCTAACACCAGCGGCTACAATAACATCATTAAACTCAGTCAGGAATTTTACAACTCAGTCAAGTAGCCTTGTCAGTTTTCATGCTAACGGGGGTCTATGAGCTCTTGGGGCTCATGTGCCGATCAGCTCAAACCATGTAGAAATATATGGGTAGACGTTTGTGTCCAAAAATCTGCGTGGATTACCCAGATATTGTTTTTGCACCTCAAATCGGCCTATTTCACTGCCTAAATGGTTGACAGGTTTAAAAACATTTAGGTGGTTCAGAATAAAAAAGCTCGGGTGTGGCATCAAATGGAGCATTTCTGACATTCGATTATATTGTAGCATTCGGCAGGCAGCGTCTCTCCGACTTCCCTAGCGGGGCGCTAGCCACTGCACCGAATAGGGATATCCCCATTGGAGGGGCAAGTAGCGGCCATTCCAAGGTTGATACACTGCCTCTACCAAACGGGAGCTCGTGGCCTCACGTTTCACTACACAAAGTCCATCACTTGACACGAATCTGGCGAACTTGTATGCAGGAATAGAGCATCAGACAGAGACTGGTGTTTTATACAACTCCTGTGCTCCTCACTCAGCACAACTCCAGAAAAAGCGAAAATGGGGGTACAACGTTCAACAAAGAAAAGGAACCCCGGCCATGTAAGGCTCGATCACGGTAAACACAGTTGGGATTATCACCCTGTCCCAATCCCAACACAAAGAACCCATAATTTCAACAACTACTTATTTAACTAGAATAACTAAGCATGACCACACCCCAATACTGCTTTACCGCTGATTTATTTATTTATGTTGTTCCTGGTCCCATAATCCTTTGCAACAATGAATAATTAGCACTTGCCCCTTCAGATCGGCACAATATTAAGGAACTCTTCCATTACGTCAAATCTAGACGGAGCCAGCCACACAGATTATAGCCTTGCCACAGGTGTCCGATCTCAGAGTGCAATGCCCTCTCCAAAATATACCAAATATTACTGTTTTATTCCACATTTAAAATACAAACCAAGAATTACACAATACGAATATTGCGTGTCAGGGGCAGAACGTCGTGAAGTTCTACTTTCTGTGCAAAGTACAGGCAGGTAGAAATGAATGCGACAACGGCTGTTAGCAATTGTCTTAATTGGCTCTATGTTTTTCTGTAAACGAAAAACCAAACCCGGGAGGACAACAAGCGTACGGACTGCATTCAAAAATGACTTAAACGTTTGGTACTTCCATTGCTGTAAGCGAGTATCTTTTCCCTATACCGAATGTTTATTTCCCGGACCATAGACGTTATATGCTCCAATTATCTATGTGATCATACTCGCAAATTCACGAGTGGAAAGACGTCGACCAGAGGGATTTCCGTGGCCACACTCATTAAGTTCACCTGTACAGGTGAGTCAAGCTGTTTCTTATATTTGTTTTAGTTGTGCGCGTCAGCCTTGGCGCTAGCCTTATTAAAGGCACCTGCACACGGGCCGCGGTGGCGGTGAAGGTCTCAGAGTTGCAATTGGAGTAGGGCGATGGGCGGCAAACCGCAAGCAGCTTTGCTAGCAGCGCGGTGCATGGTGAGCGGTGCCGCTTTCTGTGCACGCTTGCTCGCTGTTCGAGGCAGCCAAGGTGAAAAGAATAATATTGCACACAGATGTGAATTGCAAATAATCTGCTTGCGTACAGTTACACAGAAAAAAATAGTTTGCTTGTCTTTCATTTTTATTTAATTGATAGAAAAACACATCTGCAAAGTAGGCCCAGGCTAATTTCTAGAAGACATACCAAAACCTAACTTCGCTGGAGCATTGTTGTTAATATGGTAGCAAAGAGGCTATGCGCTTTACTGGGTATGATTTCGTTTATTGAAATGCTGACGAATAGAGTGTGGTTCCTGGGCTAAGATTGGTTGTCGGATGCAGCGGTGTATTTCCGCGCGGCCACAGGTGGCGGTGTCATTTCTGTGGTTGTTGTTGTGAGTTGGGCAACATTATTGTGTTGCCTAATCAGTTACTGTGTTGGGCATTTATTATGCCTGGTTGTATGTCATGAGCTATTTATCTTTGTACTTGTGTATATAGGTCTATAAAAATGGTTTGGGTGTATTATTTGGTATTAATGAAGAATGGTTTTACACATACAATGCATTGCTACCCAAGCGGAAAGCGCAGGGACGCCTTTCATTTGAGTGTATTGTCCAGGATTGTTGTAAGGGCCTATTCAAAAGATAAACTAGAAATTGGATGCTGATTAATATGCTGCTCTGTCAACAAATCGCTTTTCATCCTGTTATGGTTGCTATTAGCCTATTGGCCACTGGATGTTTTTGTATAGGCCCATTTGACTGTGATTATTTTTCATTTATACTCTTACTTCACGCAACGCCAATGATGAAGCTGTCTTGTTGAAATGCTTTGCGAACAAGAGTTGTTTACCAACCTTTTGCAGAGAAGTATGCAGCTGTGACTAAACTCAAGGTTTCATCCACGGTACAACAATCAAAACGCGCACTCTATTCATGATTATTCAATTGTAACCGAAATGTTTTAAGTTCAAATGTGCCAACCGAGTATAGGGGGGCGAAATAAGTGAAAACCAATTGTGGTCCACTCCAACCGACAGAGCAGTGGGGCCCATCCCCAAACGACTGGCTGCAGGCTCTAACGTAATTCTGATAGGGGTTTCGGTAGGTGGTGATGTGAAACGTTGTGGGATCACTTTTGAACAGTGGCAGTTAAAATGGCGTGATCGTGTGACAGGACCTGAACTTCCAAACAATGTCAGCAGCCATATTTCCCAGGATCTCAGATCTGATTTGGTTCTTACCAAGGCTTCATAGATGCGGCAACTTGCTGAAGCAACAGGCCTCAACCCTTGTTTTTAACATATGATGGGATGTAATGCATAGAACCATAGAAACAGTTCCATCTCACCCCTCTTCCATCGCTCTTTCCCTTCACCGTTTATCTCACCCTCCTTGCTCTGCCTGTCTGCCTGTCTGCCTGTCTGCCTGTCTGCCTGTCTGCCTGTCTGCCTGTCTGCCTGTCTGCCTGTCTGCCTGTGAATACGACAAGAAAACATTACTGATCTATTCATTATGGATGTTTACTGAATAAAAAAATAGTATTGTAAACAGTGTCTCAGACAATGTCGAGCTATTGTTAGATATTCTACATTACATTAACGGTGTAAAAACTGGGATACAATAAGACAGGAATTATGACATTTGCTGACATGATGCAACAACCGAAGCAGTGCTAATTTCAAGCTGGATCCTGACCGTTTTGTTTGGTTACAAATAAGTGCCTGTTCTAAATAATGTTAAGTTTGCAGTGTATACAATCCACTGAAAAGCGGCCTCCTTGTTAATTCTCCTAAACTCATCATTAATACATATAGAAAAGAAGAGAAGAATTCGGTCCAGCTCCTGTCTGTCCAGATCGAGTCAATCCAAGCCTACAATTTACACATAATTGTAGCCTTGAGACTGACGTGTTGCTGTTATGAGGGAGAAGCAAGCCTATCTACAGTGATGCACATCATCTCTCCTCCCCTCTCCTCTGATGGGCACGAGCCCGCAACCCTCGTCTCTCCGGCGTTACGCTTCAGAATTCATTTCCTTTCAGAATCCCCGCCGGACGAGGGGTTCGGGAGACACCGCTGATGAATAGAAAGACATTTGCCCGAGCTTTCTTATCAGAACAAAAGAGAATAACTCGGAATACCACAACAGGAATAGGCCAATAATTTAGCCACGGAGAATCAATAGCTTGTTTTAATGTATATAAAGCCTAGGTTGTGTGTTGCCCAATCACAAGGAATGGCTTGCAGTTAGAAACGGACGGTGGATCCGTCAGTAAACACGAAGCCAAAACAGGCCTTTCGCGGTGTTTCCTGTTGACCGGACAGATGCCATATCTGGGCATGTGGTGGAACCAGAGGACACCTGTGCTTCGGCAGTCACCGGAGACGCCGCGGCCCAGGGAACCTTTGGCGGGTCGGTGAAACTGGACAGGTTTTCCAGAACAAGTTCTTCCTCGTGTAGCCTAGTTAGGCGACAGATTCAACGCCACACTGTTTTCAATTTTGGCCGATTTTCAGGGTGTCTGTGTGAAAGTAGCCTGTCATTTCCATCACTTGTACGGTTGTTTGCCATTAATATAAAATAACAAGATTTTCCAGTCATGGATAGAAAAGATGAAGAGTTGCATGAAATTCGTTTGTAAAATGCATGTCTTGCCAGACAGTATGGGCAAAACAAATTCAATTCACACACACACACACACACTTTGCGCATGCAGCACAGTGTGTGTGTAACTACACTGCTCATAAACACTAAGGGAACACTTAAATCATACTGAGTCTTGGTGAACTAAATATATTGCAGATCTAAATCTTTCCTGTACATTGTGTAAATCCTTGAACAAAATGACGTGACAACGGTCAATGGAAACCAGAATCACCAACCAATTGAGCGCTGGATTCAATCTCCCACCGAAAATCTATGTGAACAGTTGAAATCACAGGCTGGTGAATGTCATCAGGGCAACTCATAATGTGACTCAGTGGTGTGACTGGCCCCCATGTGCCTGTATGCCCTCCCGACATCGTCTGGGCACGCTCCTGATGAGACGGCGTATGGTGTCTCATCAGGAGCAACTAATGCCCTCCCCCGAGACCTGGATGAGGGCATCCGTGAGCTCCTGGACAGTCGGTGGCACTGATACATAATTCCCCAGAGGTTATCAATTGGATTCAGGTCTGGGGAACATGAGGGCCAGGCGATGGCATCAATGCCTTCATCATCCAGGAACTGCCTACTCACTCTGGCCACATGAGGCCGGGCATTATCCTGCACCAGGAGGAACCCAAGGCCCACTGCGCCAGCGTGAGGTCTGAGGATGTCATCCCGGTACCTAACAGCAGTCGGGGTACTGTTGGCTAGCATATGGAGGTCTGTGTGACCCTACATGGATAGGCCTCCCAAGACCATCACTGACCCACCGCCAAACAGGTTAGGCTGAATGATGTTGCAGGCAGCATTATGTTCACCAAGGCATCTCCCAACTCTTTTACGTCTGTCACATGCGCTCAGTGTGAACCTTCTCTCATCTGTGAAGAATACAGGGGCTTCACAATGGCTTATGCTTCCTAACTGGACAGACTGCTGTCCCTGCAGTTTAATTGACTTGGTGTTATACTGGGATGATTGTGTTCCCTTAATTTATTTGAACAGTGTACATAGACTAGGGTCAAGGCTACGTCATTTAATACCAACCTTTGAACACACTAGTAGAGACAGAAACGCGCCATGTACAGCTCCAGAAAAAGAGACCAATTCACCTTTTCAATCTTTTTGGAGAAGTTAAGAAAAGGAAGGTTTTGAGTGAGGAACAGAAGTCTTACAACGAAGAGACCACTGCAAATGTAATGCTTCTTTTCCTCACTCAAAACTTTCCTTTTCAACTTTTTTTGGAAGGTATGTTGCAGTGGCCTCTTAATTTTTTTTCAGAGCTGTATTTCTACAGATTCATTTCAACAGTCTTTCTAGGTTGATTCGGCTTGCTTTGTATTCACATACAATATACAACCATCAAATGGTGGGTGTCTACACCTTGTGAGCATGTGTGTGTGAGTTGCCATGCATTCTCAAGGCAGCTCCTATCATGGTTAACCAGAGAGGGGTGACCTGCGGAGTGCCATACCCCAGTAAGAAGGCCATAAATCGGGCTGACGTTCTCGCCTTACCCCGGCTGAACACCAAATTGTTTCCGACAATCTGAAACGCGTCCTGCCAGGCATATACACGGGCAATGTTTGTCTTCATTTTCTCTTTTGACATTGTCGCTTTCTATTATTGCGCGGGTCTTGATCATTTTGATATATTTGCATTTTCATATTTGCATATTTGTGTTTGGGCTATTAATGTAAATCAGTGTGAGTTGTGTGTTTTCTTGTTGTTCTCCTTGTTTGTTACTGTGTGTACGTTCTGTCACAGGAACCAGTTTGTTTTGCTGCTGAAAGTAGGATAGATTTTATGCTGTTGTGGAATGAATGAATACGAGATCGTTTTCTGCTCTGTAAACAGACATCCCATCTTGTCAGCTTTGGTGATTCACTCTCGAAGGCCCCATTTTGACGTAATTCCAACCCCGACAGGATATTCTTGTTCAGTATCCACCAGCATAACAGAGGAACACGAACAACCACAAAAAAAACATTCCCTGCTGAGTGCTGTCTTGGCTGTTGACATTCGTCTGACTCCTGTCATTTGATAATTCCATTGAAACTGTCGGATGCCAGAGGTTGTTACTGTCTGGACAAACCAACCGATGATCAGCTTGTCTGGTGGTCTTTCTCAGGGTTTTCATTTCGGCGTGTGTAGCTGGCTTTATCAATGCATCAGAATCAACTGAATTAATTAACACACATGGAGGGTTTTACTTGGGGACGTAGAGAACATGTAAAGACAGAATGCGCCACAGCTAGTTGACACGCTGTTATGAGCAAACGATCTGTGTGACTGGGGAAGACATATTTTGCACCGCAGCTCAACCCGGGATGTCGTAGCAGAGGGGGTGCACACTTAGATGATCAATATGATCTTCTGTAGTTCAGACAGGAAGCACCACATCCGGGTTTACTATTTATTAGCGAAACAACGCACAACAATCCTATACGATGTCTTGGCTTTTTGGAGTGACTCATCGCCGTCACATGATTGTGCATAAAACGCCACTAATAACAACATTACTACTAATATTATTAATGGCCACACCCCGTGGGGGAAGTGAGTCCGGGGGGGCTGTGGCGTTGCCGTGACCAGTTTAGGCCATACTCCAGGCTTGGAGGTCGCAAAGTTGGGAGGAAACAGGAATTGGGGTCAAGTAAAAATGAAAGTCTACACGGATTCCCAGAACGGCTAAGCCACTCAGAACGGCTAAGCCTGTTCACATCGTGTGTGTGTGTGTGTGTGTGTGTGTGTGTGTGTGTGTGTGTGTGTCCACCTTCTCCTGCACAGACAGCTACACCAGACCTACGTGATCTGCATTGGGTTATTGTCTGGCAGCCTGTTCTCTGTTCCTTTCCAACGGCCAGACGTCTCCGCAGCGATCAACCGCACGCGTAGTCCTGTGTGTATAGATACAGTAGATAGAACCGAGTGACCACATGTGTCCCGACCCCGGCGGTCAGTCGTACCGAATGAGACGCGCACGCGCACAGACATTATCAGCATACGAGGGATCGCGTGAATGAAGATTTGTCTGCATTACGGGGAACAAGTGGAAGACGTCCTCCGCTTGGCCGAGAAGAAGCTCTTATCGGAGGCAGCTGTCGGTGGGTTCCAAATGAACCCCTACTGCCTCCGAAGTGCCCTACAAAGTGCACTGCAGTAGCCTGCATCTCTATGGGCCCTGAGGCGCGGTTTGGAACGACACCCAAATCTACCTTACAATATTTCAGAGAAGGTAAACTGATTTCCCCTCCGTGATCGCTGACGGAGATACATTAGTGTGTGTTGTTGCGTGTGCGCGCGCACACTCTACTCCTTCCTACACAGTTGTACTTGGGATTAAATGGCCTGAATGGAAGTGAGGGGTTGATGTAGCGCTAAGTGTTAGTCCTGCAGTTCTAACTGTCCGGCAGTCGTTTGCCCAGAAACAACCAGAACTAAACTAAAATGTCCTGCCTCAACGCAAACAATTAGAGAAATTGCTAACTTGTATAATTACCTTCTGAACAGGATGTCAATAAACCCATCCGGTATAATAACCAGTTATTTCAATCAACATTTTTTTTTTTATCAAGCATGTAGAAAACATTCTTGGGGTGTGTGTTAGCTAAACTATTGGCATCGTAAAACGCGTAACTGCTGATAAAAATGTAATCCAGAAAATCGCAGCTTTTTGTGAAATATGCTTAGTAGTTTAACAAAACAACGTCTTCAGATGGGACCCTTGTGTGTGTGCGTGGTGTGTGCGTGGTGTGTGCGTGGTGTGTGCGTGGTGTGTGCGTGGTGTGTGCGTGGTGTGTGTGTGTGTGTGTGTGTGTGTGTGGTGTTTGCGTGTGCGCACATGATTGCCATGACAGCAAACCACTCCTGAGCACAGACACACACGCACACAGACAAAACGCTCCATTTCCCTTGGATTAAAACTGCGTTGTCATCAGGGCCCATCACCCCTGAACACAATTACCGCGGGAAAATATCAGACCTACAGCTGAACCGCAAATTGACAGCCATCTTCATCCCACTCCTGACCACTAACCAGCGACACCCATCAACCCCAGATCCAATTGAAGAGCGGGTTTTTGATTAATGGAATATGTTTTGTACTGAAAATCTATTTCCTATAACTGGTAATGAGGACCGTCACGCTGTGCTGAACGTGGAATGGTTATCGGAATGTTGGTCACAGCTCTGCTTGGAATGTGTGGGTTCGGAATGAGGAACGGTGACGGTCACGACCGGACTGCTAGGGTTGACGACCAGGGAGGTTCATCAAGGGGAGACGGATCCCTATAAAGCTCCGCGTCGGGGATTAGGCTTGCCACCGGGGACTGGCAGAGAGATCCTGAGGGTTATCTGTGTGGTGGACTGATGAACGCTGGGCAGAGTCCAGTGGCATCCTTTTTCTAAATTCTATCGCGAACGTAATAGTATGTTTTTAATACATTTTTATTTACAGCAACAATCCGGGGCAGTTTGGGTTAAGTGTCTTGCGCAGTGACGACAAAGCAGGGGCTCTAATTAATGAATTGGTTTGGGCGTAGTGATCCGGAGAATATGTTTTGAGGGTGTAATGCAATCTCATTCAGCACAATCATTATTTATCAACACATGGATAAAGGTACAGTACTACACCAATCAAGTGGGGTTTTTTTTACATAAAAAAGTATTATTTTTTTTTGCTACATCGGTTAATGGTTATTTAATGTGAATGACTGCAATATATTTGCTCTACCGCTTCAACAACAAAATTTTATTTGCCTCTTTAAAAAAAAATGATAATTGCAGTATATTAGCTTGAAACCTGCAACATTTCACTGCATCGTGGAGCCAGGGGTATTCAAATGTTCCTTTCCAGAGCCCAACACAGCTGCCCTTTATGCCTGTAAGCTCTTGGGTCCACTTAACAACCAAGATTTCATAAAATTGGACAAACACCCAATTAAGACACTGCATGCAGAAGTTCAATGCAAAACCCCAAACAATACATGCAGAGCAGAGTTAGGCCTATACCCATTCATTATAAAACATCCAGAAAAGAACTCCCTAACTGCCTCACGGAGAGCAATTCTCAAAACTTCCATAACAAAGCCCTCATCTACAAAAAGATTAACCTGGAGAAAGGCCTTCTGAGCCAGCTGGTCTTGGGGCTATGTTCACAAGCACAAACAGAACCCCGCAGAGCCCCAAGGACAGCAACACAATTAGACCCAGTCAAATCACGAGACAACAAAGATAAATAACTATTTGACACACTGGAACGAGTCAGCCGAAACGGGTAATTGGACTGCTACCTTGCTTTTGAGTACAGAATTCACAACTGGTGTGACGTGGCTGTCATCTACTGCCAAATGTAGGACCACATCAAAGCCGCACGTTTTCCATGGATCACACAAATACACAAAAATCCTCACAAATCAAACCTTGAAAAGCTTTTATCTGTTGGGTGAAACACCATCACAGCAGCAATGTTTGTTACCCATTGCGCTGAGAAAAAGTCAACCAGTGGGATAATGAATAGAATCAACCAAATGTGTTCATTACGTTCTCATGGCGTTCACACTTCTAATCACATATTGTTACAACACTACATGTGTGTAGCTATTATGACAAGTGAAATATCTTTAACCATTTGAAAGCTTCTTACGCTCAATCTATGCTGAGACCTTTTCTTATGACGTGTAGAGTTGAAGGCAACTTGGAGAATACACCCGTGACAAAATGACAGGGTTTTATTCTAAGTTTCTTCTAAAAACATCGGGCCAAGTGCTGGTCGAACTGAAAACACCCTACCCCCTCAGCCGCCACATGCTAGCTAGTCCCAGGGAAAATTCCCAAACAAACATTACTTCCTTTGCTATGTTGCGCTCCAAAAGATGTCGTGTTGCCGAATTTCTTTTTGCATTCTGCGAAATGTTACAAAACTGTTTCACACAGTTGAATTCCAGTTGGGAAAACAGGCAGGCAATAAATTATCAACGATACAAACAAAAATGATTTGTTCTAGCAAATGTAGTCAATCTTGTTCTGGGTCATGAAAACCAGATCATTACAGAAGGTGTCATCTATACATTTTATCCAGTTGATTATTACATTTAGATTTTTGTGTCATTGATAGAGATCACAATGTTCGACTTTAACATAAACAAGCCTATAGTCGTGAGTGTGACTATAATATCCTCCCTGGTTCACCTGTACAGTGTATATATATATTTTTTTTTTATCCTTCCCGGTTCATATCTTTACCTTCCATATCACCATCCTAGCTGAACCATACCTGGGTTCTAACGTAACGTTTGTCCGACAGAAAAGTAGCCAAAGCTTAAACCTTTCACCAGCCTCTACCCTGAGCAGAACCGATGAAAACGTTCTCATCCACACCTCACTTTTCAAGCCGTCTGTGCGATAATGCCTGTTTTCAAAGTAACTTGAAGACAACCCACAAGACCCGGTAGTTTCATATCGGCTGGGTGAAATCCCCCTAGACGGTTAGTTTGGAGAACCAGGCCCACGGTGTTGACTGCAGCGCCAACGGGTCGACGTGCCTGTACGGTATGGAGACGCATCAGAGCCAACAGACCTGATTAATCTGCTAATGCACAGAGTGTGCATCCCAAATAACACAATGTCCCTGCTTCTCTGGACAGGAGCAGTGCAATAACACAGGGAATAGGATGGCATTTGGGATGCACGCAAAGTAACCTTTCGGACAACTGATTTATCATGGCGGATGGATGGATGGATGGATGGATGGAAGACAGGGATTTATATAGTCTCTCTCTCCTCTCTCTCTCTCTGATATAGACAAAGTGTAGCAATTCCCTGCTCTCATGTGCGCCATCTTTCTCTCATCCTTCATCCTTTTCTTGCTTTTTTTGTCTTCCTGTCTCTTCTGTCTCTCTCTCTCTTCATTTCTGTCTTTCTCCCCTCCCTTCTCCTACCCACAATCCCCCTCGCTCTTTTTCTCTAAGAAATATATTTTTCTGAAAATGGATGTCAGGGGATAGTGGATTTAATACCGCCTCATTATTTTGATTGATGCGCAACCCTCTGCCACTCACTCAGAGACCACTGAGAATTCAGTGCAACATTCTTTATGGTTCATAAAAACCACAGTGAAAACTTCGGTCCCCTCTGTCTCTCTGTCTCCCCTGCTGTATTTTTTGGTCTTTTTAAAACCCGATTACCAACACGAGTTCTGGAAAATGAACTTGGCAGGTATAAATGTGGGTTTTCAAGAAATGTGCCTACCTGTTTCGTTACTTGGCAAGGGGATGAGTGAGTAGTGGTACTGATACTGATACCTTCTCTTAGGTATTATATTGGCATATTGTTGGGAAGTTCGCGAAAGTTACAGTAAACAACCATTTATTCTCAATGGAGCACAGACGCTATCAAGCCGTCTGCATGCAGATAAATGTTCTCTCAACGTTAGAGGCAATCGTAGAGGAATCAGCAGAACATTAAATGGGATACATTCACAGGCTTGCGAAAGTATTCATACCCCTGACAGATTCTCTCATATTGCTGAATTATAAATGGTACATCCGAATGTTGTTCTTTTCAACATGCCAACACTCTAAATCAGTTATCTTTTGGTGACATGGGCTTTATTGGGGAATATTAGTCAGAAAAAGAAAAATAAATACAGCCTTTTTTCAGGGGGGGGGGGG
>JACXGJ010012595.1:0-17637 GCA_016801105.1 Esox niger
CCCCCCCCCCCCCACCTCGCCCCCACCTCCCCCACCCTGCAGGGAGTGCATCTATTAAGGGGCTGAGTGCAGGCCACGGGTCACAGGTGATATAGATTTTTGTTGAGGGCCGCCCTGGCTTTTTTCCATTAACTGTGGGTTTGAGGATTTGGGAAGTTTCCAAGTCCCTATCATGAACACACATTTTATGAACACAGAGACGCATACCCCTTCATACACGCAGGAGCCTGAACTAACCAGAAATTGGTCTTGTTTTAGATAACCATTTACGTCGTGTTTTCATTTATGTTGGGATATACCGCTGGCTGTGAAAGAGGACGATGCTCGCACAGCAACTTGACCAAGCCTTTATCAGAGTCCAAATCTCTTCTCACAAGGTATTCAAAGTAAATGAAGTTTGCTATTTGCTACACAAAGTTAAATATTACAGTGCTTGCCTTTTTTTGTTTTGCTTATCCTCCACCTCACCCTGGTGTCATGCCCAGGCATGTTGTGGTCAGAGAAAGTCGTCCATCTCCTGGCGGTATGTACAGATTTTGCCCCTGCCCCTCAGTCCATTGTTGGACTGGATCGGACAAGCAGCATCATTCATATTGTCATACTTCATACTGGAAAATTGTCTTCGCACTTGCAAACCTTTTGGGACGCTCCATCTGAAATGTGGCACACGTTACCTCAGAAGGTGGAGTCTCCAGCTATCGATATCTGCAAGTTTACACAATACTGTAATGTAGCGTCTCAGGTCATCTTTGGTATGTCTCGGAAAATGTAGCGTCATTTAAAGAAGCTACTGTGCTTGGTCAATGAGTAGCATACACAATAAGTCGCTCTTCACACTGCAGGTGTGGAGAAAGTTGTGTGTGCTTACTTGGGAGTTCACTTTTTAAAATAATGTTGTCTTGGAAGTATTCTTCAATACTTAATGTGTAACAAAATATAAAGTAAAACCTCTTAGTTTTTGTCTGTTTTGGTTACTAACATTAAAGATTGGTTCTGCCCCCAAAAAACATTTCACTATTAGCAGTTTTTTGCTAAATAAGAATACCTTTGCCAACTCTAAATGGTGTTTATTTTTTTTATTTGCCATTGCTGTAAATGCGCCTATAATTTGTGTGTTCGATGTATAAGAATCTGTGCTGGCTTAGAGTATAGGTTATTTTGCTTATTATTCCCAGACCTGAAGATCTGATGAAGAGACACCTGTTCTAGCCCTGTCACCCAGCTCCTTCCTGACTGCTCTCCCTGTGTGACTGATGTGTTTGTGTGGGGGTGGATTTTATGAGCCTCTGTTTTATGTGTTCATAAATGATTGCATGCTTTGTTTGTGTGGGTTGGCCTTTTGTTGTCTGTATACATTATTCCTGAAGTGAGAGGCAGGGAGCATGATTAGGTGTGTGTGTGTGTGTGTGTGTGTGTGTGTGTGTGTGTGTGTGTGTGTGTGTGTGTGTGTGTGTGTGTGTGGGAGTGAGCATGTGGCGGGGAGGTAAGAAGTGGAGTGTCGGCTGCATCAGTATTCAGTGGTTGCTGTGTGAGCACAGGGGGGAAACCGCACCCCTGAGCAGGGCGCTGGGCTGGAACAAAGCGGCTCGGCGGGGGGGCTTTTGATTGGCCAACCCCGGCACAGGCCCCAGACCTGCCAGAACACAGGAACTGCAGAGGCCAGACAAGAGAATTAGCTGTACACTCTCCCTTCAGAAAGACAGGGCAGGCGAATGACTCTGGAGCAACAAAACCTCTCATTCTGGAGCTCATTAAAACCTCCAGAGACCTATGGCAGGCAGACCTCCCAGACCGGACTGGTGGTCCCCAGGTCTAGGCTGTGCCGGCGGGCTTTCACTAACCGGCTAGCTGTGGTGGTTGTTCAGATAGAAAGCGTATAGAGGGAGCATTTGTGTGAGATGCGGGTCAGGCCTTCCATCCTTCTGCTTTGATTGTCCACTTATTTGTTTCTGAACCTGGGAGTAATCATGTTCCCTCCCTTTTGGACCCTTGTAAGTAATAACCTTGGTTTTTACAACCAGGCATCAATCACAGGCACAACCGAGCTCTCTGTAATCTTACAGTCTCCTTCACGGGGCCATTTTTAATCTCACCCATGGTTTCCAAACCAAATCCCTGTCGCCCCCACTGCTTTCCCCACTCATGACAAATTGCCCATTTCCCCATGCCTCGCATTCTCCCCCGGTTGTTGTAGTCCCCATGCTCCTTCCCTGGCACTCGTGCATCTGTGTCCGCTGTACTTTTAGCACAGACTTAGTTTTATTCTATCTTCTGAACTGTTATGGTTTGACCTTTATAATTAAACACATTGAAATAAAATAATAAGCCTGTACAAGTGCACTCTGTTCCTGCAGAATGCAGGGAAAAATCCTATGTGTTATAGAGGGCAATTTCAAAACTGTTTAATTATAAATTGTTTTATTAATCTGTGCAATATTATAACTGTTATTTACCTCAGAATTGATAAAACATGCAAACTATTAGTCTTGTGGGAAACTTGTAATGACAAAAACTGATGAATTTATTATGAATATTTTATTTGGTTTGAGTTAATTCTTTATTTTAACAAATATATTACCAAGCAACTCAGGTTTAAACTTATAAATTGAATCTGGGACTTTTGTATTTTTTGCAAATAATAAAATGTGTTTTGTATCAAATTTTTTGGGCTGAATAAGATGGTATTTACATAATCAAATACGGTCATACCTCAGGCATTTAAGTTTCTAGCCTGATAGCAAAAAGGTTTGATGGCATGGGTGTATATTGACTCTTGTGCATATCCACACAACGCACCAATTTAATTATTGTTGTGTCGGACACGATATTTAGGAGATGTCCATGTAACTTCTTATTGACATGATGAAATATGTTTACACCTATAATAAAATTGTCTCTTGTCAAAGGTTGATTTATTGTAGCAAAAAGTATTTACACTTGGTGGTTTGGGAAACAACACATCTTGTGCTAATTGTCTACTGGAATAACGATATTCTGGGTTAATGATTACATCAACAGTGCTCTATAGAAATACTGATCCTGTGCGAATCTGTCTTAAGACCCAAATTTGGACTGAGATGCGGAGAAGCATAGTTAGTTAAACAGAACCACCAGTCAAGAGAACAGACGAGATGTATGCTTGATCCCTATTCACACAGGCTACATTGGACTAGGGTAAGTCCGGTAAAGTGAATATATGCTCAAGCACCACTTTGGCAATTTTAATCCTGTATGAATCCGCCATGGTCCTATTTAGTGTGAAAGTAACCATTTCTGCCTTATAACTTAAAATTCCTCTTCTAATAAAATTCCTGACCAAATAGACATTCTTTTATTTTGATTTTAGAAATGTAAATGAAGGGGCTTGTCTGTATAGTGCAAATTCTGTCTAAATATGTGGGTTGGGGGTGTGTGGTATATGCTGGTATGCCCTCCATTTCAGGTTGTGTCTGTGTTTTGACTGCCATGCCTGGCCAGGCATGTCGGGACAGCCTGTGTTTGCGAGAGCACTTCACTAGAAGTGATAAAAGTGGAATAATCCCCTTTAAAGTATCTTAATGAGGTCAAATCAGCTGGGCTGAGGGTGGGGGATAACAGCGTCTCAGGAATGGGGGTAAGCCCCAGCCTGGTCCATGGAGATAATCATCAAAATCAAATTTCTGTCCCAAACAGGATTAGGCTCCCTGTTGCTGTATCTAAAGCCAGGTCTGTTGCTGAAGACACAATCCAATTCCTCAGCCTTCAACATGCAGGAGTAAGTCTGGCCCTGAGCCAGCCAGCCCTCCCATTCTATCCCTGTTTCTGCTCAACACTACAATGGCTACACGTCTACAACTTTTACAATGGGGTGTTTTGATGGAATGTTTTGTGAGTGCTTTTCTTGAATTTAAGATCCTGGGGTTTGTCCTAGGGTTTCTATGCAATGGCAAATCTTAGCACTAGAGTTAGTGCTGTAGGTCTGGTGATTTGTCACCAACATCTACTATTTTAACAGCAGGAATTTTGACAAATAAATTTTATTTGTGGCTGCTTGACTGCTCACTGGCCAGTCAAAATATGCTTTTTGATGAAGATATGTGGTTGTTTTCAAGTTAAAGTATATATTTGGTATAATGTATTGCCCTGTGATCAGCTTTTATTCCAATGTTAGTTCTTTAACTGGCCGCAACAGACTAATTCAGGAGTCTCCAATTGGTTCATGCACTTTTTAAGTTGCTCGTTGCTGCCCCAAATCCCCGTTCCATGAAAGATTGTAGCTGTTCTGACAACAATAATTATCTGAGGAGGTCAGAAACAAGATGGTGGCCCAGCATGCACAAGGATCCAAGTCCATCTCCAAAGAGCCTGATGTTCCTGTTTTCCACCATACATGATTATGTCAAGACGTTTAAAGCACATGTCACTGTTGCCAACCTCACTGGTCGAGGCTGCAGGAGAACTTGATGGAGGATTGCAGGAAAGGATTGTTTGAAAGGTGGAGAAAGCACCTCAATCACCTGCCACACACATTCAAGCTGAGCTTCAAACACAAGGTACGATAGTTTTACCCCATCCGTCGCCATCTCAGTAATAGGGGCTATATGGTTGGAGATCTATTGCTGGTAGACAGAGAGATGTAATAAATCCTTACTGCTATTTGTCAGGCGCGGAACCTTTTGCTATGCTAAAGCACACAATCTCAATTTTTGCAGAACTAAAGGAAGTCTTCAAAAAACACCTTCCCTCACAGACACCAAGCAGGATGTTCAGTGATGTTTTGGGATTGCTTTTAATGTGTGCATAGCATCACCAGGTTTTGCTAAAATGTTATCACATTCAACCATAAGCTGTCAAACATATTACATCCATCAGACATGAAAGCACCCACCTACTATACTTTCACATCCACTATTCAATCCCTGTTTAGCCAATATTCTCACATTTTGTTTACCATAAAATATCACTTGGCAAAATATTTTCAGAAAAATTGCCCGTCTGTGTGTGTAATGCACATTTGTTTATCCAATCCCAGGGTAGCTAGTGGTCACGTTAGGTTGATTGTCAATTAGTAGTAGACGTGTCTGCTATAAAATATTTCTGAGAATTAGCACTTTGAAATTTTAGTTTTCAGAGAAACATGAGGCAATTTACGGAGTCCCAAAGAGGCCAAATAGTTGGGGCTCTAAATGCAGGTGTATCTGTAGTGATTTTCCTAACAAGTCATTATACTCTCACACTATGAATGTGCCAGTAGGTAAAATACACACAAGACCGTCAGTATGGTAAAGGGAATAATCATCAATGTATAATATATAAGTCTATAATATATATAATAATTCTGAGTGTATAAGCAAAGTACAATCAAGTGCCTTAAGGTTAAGGGCGCAAATAGCTCTATTTTGTGTTTCTAGAAGTTGCACCACCAATGTATAATGAAGTTGGTTTCTGGGGCGGATCCCAGAAAGGTGTGAAACAATGGTGTCAGATCAGAGGTCCGCCCAAGGGATCAACATGGTGGTCAGATAATGTCATGTAAGATGTGCGTTTGAAATGGTAGTGTATCTGCAGTTGCACTCAGCTTTTATGATCCGCAATAGTCTAATTGGATTCAGAAGTTCTTGAGTTATTGCACCTTTTTTGGGGAGGGGGAAATAGTTTTTCCATGACAAATCCATTGCAAAATGGATTTGTATCAAGGGGTACTGATACAAGTATCACGACAGCTGATGAACATTGACAAATTCCATCGACAAAGAGGAATAGTGGTTGCAAATCAAAGACATTGATGGACGGACACTAAACAGGGTGTCTATTTACAGGAAGTTCCGGCCAAAAGATGTTTTTTTAAAATTTAAATCATGATCCGTTGATGTGATTTAATAATTGACAATGACTTACTACAATGTTGTATTGTCGGTTGACATTGGGATGCACTTTTTAGTTTTTGCCCTAGCACTCACACACTTGATTCATATGTTTTCACAACTACTTACACACTTGATTGACGTAATCAACCTATCCAGTCTTTCATTTGAATCAGGCGTGTGAGTGTTAGGGCACCCATTGGTGTCTCCAGCACCAGGGTTGGGAAACACTGACTTGGAACATTTCATTTCACATCTCAAACCCTGAAAGTGAAGGAGGACCATCAGGACAAAACTCTCATCAGAATTTGGAGGGAAATGTTTTCCACCTGTTTTGATAGGTGCCCCTCATTGTTTATTTTGCCAGGTGTATAGACCAGTGCAGTACTGTCTCTTGTACAGTAAAGACGTGGGAATGAGTTGCATTGGAAGGAGAAGAGAAATGAGTAGCTAGATTCCATTGTCCTAAGTAATTGTACGGCATTAATGTGGAAATGTATACAGTTCATAGCTTATGCACTGATATAAGGTTACGGGTGTTCCTGTCATTGAAATTATGCAAGGTTAATGATGATTGATAATTCCTTTAAAGAATAAGTGATTATGATTAAATTCTAAACATACAAATAATTTTGAATATGTTTTATTTAATCGTGGATATATGCTCAATTTCTCTCAGCGGGTGTACACCTTAATATAAAATGCCAACACCAGCAGCAATACATTTTTCAAGCTATTAGGCGATTGGCTGAATTTTACCCATGGTGTTGTACAATGAACTCTCATAAAGGGATAGGTTGGTTCGGGATCTATACTTTTTTCTAAATTGTATTATAGACTTCAGTACACTAAGTCCTTGGCCATTGCGCAAACTTGGCAACTACATTAGGACTGCATGTAGATAGGTAAACATGATATACACAAGTTAATCTGAAATCCCAAATGGTGTTTTGGCTTCGAAGTGGTACATTTTTGGAATTTCTTGGCAATACTTTCTTTTCCTGTAAGATTTTATTTGCTTCAGGGCTGTCTCTATTCAAATGGTTAGAATCGAAACACCAAATAGCATGTCCTGCTTGTTTTTCTATTTTCTATTAATTATAGACATCTACATCTGTGAATGCAAAATAGCGGTTTGATATCCACTTGCCATACGGATTGTGGAACTTTTCTTCCACTGTTCCTGGTGCCCTGGTTAAGGTGAACTACATCATACATTTCCCCAGGATATTTTAGCCAAAAACATTGCAGCCCAAGGATTTCAACAATCTACAAGGAGTTATCTAAGATCCAAGCGCTCCAATCCCAGAAAACCTTTTTGAAAAAGTCTCCATGAAAGGAGAGTGTGCTAGGGAAAAGGGAGTAAGAACACATTTTAGAGAGGAAGTATTAAAACAAATCTAGAGAAAGAATACAACATAGCATTGTATTTTATTGTGTTATCTTTTTCAAGGGTGTCAATTATTTTGGAGGAGCCTGTGTATGCATTAGGTACGCTGGTATGGTTTCATTATAGTTGGTGTTGTATTCCAGCTTGGTTTGTGTGCAGTTTTGGCATGTCCATAGGATGCATCTTTAACACGTATTGGGTATCAGATTTCCTTTTAATTACATGTCTATGACAGATTTCCTGCTGGTTCTGTTTCACGTGGAACAGAATTTGATCTTGGTAATATTCTGTCATTGGTGAATGATTAGAAACCCCCCACCCCCAGTTATCTCTCCCTCCAGTGTAGATGTTAACGGAGCTGCAGATCCAGGAAATGCAGTCCCCTCGCTGCTGTTCCCCTCAGGCAGGATTTACACGGAGGAGGATGTTTTCTGATGATACCCGCTGTAGTGTGTGTGTGTGTGTGTGTGTGTGTGTGTGTGTGTGTGTGTGATGCATAGTCGCTCCCACAGGGTAATCTCTCCTCCTGACTTTGTGTTCTGATCTTCTGAGCATAAACATCGGATTGGCTTTGTAATCCTTGTTTAAGATTGACATTATGGTCGAGTAGATTTCACTCGGATTGTATGATAATTTATCTTCTTTTTATCTGGGGGCTCGGCTTGGCGAGTACAGCCTGGCTGACTTGAAGTGACTATACAGCGATGAGCAGTCGGTCTTAAAGATTAATTTGCATAAACAAGATATTTTCATATGCATGCTTGGCAAAACTGCTTCCTGTTTGTAGCCATCCGTCATTGCTATCTCAGCAAGCTATTTCTTTCTGGTTTATTTACACATTTTATGTAGCTACTATATATACAGTAGATGGTTTATGTGAGTATTTTGTGATTTCTTACAATCAGGTATTGTGCCTTTGTTTTATTTGACTAATTTATTGGCTGCTGGTCAGCAACTGCTAATTTGCTATTTGAAAATTATATAGCGTTATTTCAGATTGAATAGTAAGCTGCAGTTGTATGTATATTTTCAATTGGCAACAGGCTTACCACATCAGGGTCTTATGTCCAACATCATGCACATCTAACTGATCACTTTAAAGGGGTTTGGGGTGTTTGTTCAGTCTCCCTATATAATTCTGAGTGATTGGAGGTGTTTCAGATATTATTACACACCACTTAGTCACACTAGCTATTTGTGTTTGCGTTTCTGTGAGAAATTTCTAAATTCATGGCACATTTTTGGCACAATACCATCTTACTGTACATGCACTAAATAGACAGCGTAGTGGTGAAATCTTCCTACAAACAATATTTATTTGGTATTTAAATAAGAAGCTATTCAATTGCCTATGCTTATTGCTTAATAATAATAATAATGGACTGAGTGATTGTGGCAGACCTGTTCATCTACCGAGAGCTGGATGAGTTTTCTCAGCACAGAAAACGTCTCCATTCCTCTATATGTGAGGGTGTTTGGTGACAGAGGAATTATGACCCATCCATATGTACACACTTATCCTCCTTTCACTACATCCGACTTTTTCTGGATAAAAATATATACCCTTTCCAAACCCTGTTACCCCTTCCCCAAATTCCTAATCCTAACATTAAGCTTAATACCTTATTCCTACCCCTATGGTAGTCGTTTTCCTTGTTAATCCCAAGAAAACATCTTCACATATAGTTAAACAAGTACACACCCAAACACATTAGCTTACACAAACACCGATTTTACACTCTCACAGCACGCAGGCGCCTTTTTCGTCACACCAGATGGAATGTGTCACCATCTTACGGCAGTATTTCATTAACATTATGTGCATCCATCTGTTGTGCTCTGAAGCCCTACTGTGTCTCTTGTTTTGGTCACTTCACAGCATCGTCAACAGAAGGCGCAGCATTACTGCATGTTTATATAGGCCAGAATACCTTAACGATAGCGTGGTGTGTGAAGTTAGAGGCAACTTTACCCGCTTCTAGTTATGGCCGTGTAGGAGGCAAGGCTGTAAGCTCCAACTGTACCTGCCCCTGGTTGGACGCAGGGTGATGAAGAACTTGTTGGAGCTGTTTAGGAAGCAGGACTGATAGACTAGTGTGTGGGAGGAACACCGGGGCCCTAGTTTCCTCTTACTTCCTATCATTCCCTCTCGCTCTTTCCACTGGAATGCTTCACCTGAGGCTATTGACTCAGAGAAACGTAGGTATTTTAAACGTTTACATACTGTGCTACACACAGAAGAAACCAGATCCTCCTTCTCAGTCCCAACACTGTCTGGGGGGCTGCATTCTGGGGGCTACATCTGTGGTCTTGCTCTTTATTAAATTAATGCCCTGTTTATTATTTATTATTTTTGAAATTCAAAGATTGTTTCGTGTTTACGTATGTATTTCTTTAGTTTACAGTTGAACAAAACCGAAAAATCCGAATATTTTGCTAAATATTAGCATATTTCACAAGGAATTCCTAAAATTGCCTGGACAATGTTGTTGGCACCCTGAAGTACTTAGAAATCATTTTATTTCAAGCGGATGATTCTCCGCTACTTTGGAGTTGAACACCCCTAGGGTGAGTTGCAGGTACCTGCAATATGAAAATCACTTGCTAAATAAGTCAGAATAAAGGAAAAGGGACCCATTTTCCTGTTTTGTCTGGCTGTGTATACTGTTTATATTTAGAGAAGATTTGAGTTATTTAAAGAATGTGTACGGGTGCCAATTCCTTTGGCCGTGGCCATGAACCTACTGCGGTAGGAGCTGCAAGCAGCCGGTGCCACTTTGCTTAAGTGCCTTTTGTTGACACAGGCTTTGTCTTGTGTAGGCAATATAGCTGCTGTTTGCTTTGTCTTTGTCACAGTTGGGTGGATAAATAATGTTAAAGGTTAGATCACTTGGAACTTGGAGCCTGTTGGCAATGCTTGGTTAGGTTTGAATAGATATTTTTTTAGTGATAATGATCAACGTAATGGAAAAAGTTTATTAATGCTCAGTCTACTGTTTTTGTGCTCAGTCTTGTTTTTTTTGTTTTGTTTAAATTGTTATACTGACGGGACAAAACAAATTCCTTGTTAGTTGTGAATCTTACCTGGCAATTAAGCTCTTTCTGAATCTAGGTCTACTTTTATGTCACACGTGGTGTAGACATGTTTTGATATTAAGTAAAGCAATGTGGTACCAGCTTAGCATCACCTTTTGTTTTGGGATTGATGGAATATTGAATGCTGGAAAAGCCTCCAGAAATAATTGTAAAATGATTCGATCTGTTTGGCATAACTCCATTTCTGAGTCAAATAGTTGGTCAGATTTAGAACTGGACATTGGCTTTTAGGACAAGGTCTCTACCAGTACCTCCTGTCATCAGTGTCCACAGATGGCCAGACTGAGTGCCTCCCATTAAAAATCAATATATTCACAGCCTTTTCAGCCCGTTTCTCAGAACCTTTCCGGATCCTTCATTGTTGGTGGATGTGTTGCATTATTGAAATGTGTTCTGAAATGTCCAAAGTGTTGTGCAAAATCCCAATAGACTGAGACACTAAGTAGCCCATTTTTTATTCAAAACAAGCTAATGCTGAACTGTGTTGAATGTGAGTTATATCTCCGCAAATAATCTTTAAGTATGTTTCTTATTGTTATTGCAATTTTATATTTGTCTGTAATAAATACAGTGGATCTGCAACTATGTCCAGTGATTTGCTTTAAATGTTCCCACATGACCCATTATGCAGCCTGCTGAAATGTTGTTCCCTTTTGGATTTAGTACTCTAGTGAGTTTGGCTCTTTTAGTTCATCCACCAGCACCAATGCTGGTACAATGACCGTGTAATAGCTATAACAACAGTTTTACTGCTAGTTCTCATTTCATTTCACTGATATGAGTTTGATCGTGTCTCTCTCCATTTACCCCTCTCACAGGCTTCATCACAGCAGCTGAAATTCACAACCTCAGACTCATGTGACCGAATCAAGGATGAGTTCCAGTTCCTCCAAGCACAATACCACAGGTACATATTAAGCACAATACCACAGGTACCTATTAAGCACAATACCACAGGTACCTATTAAGCAAAATACCACAGGTACCTATTAAGCACCCTTGCTTCTCAGATCAGAGGGAGCTGAGTTACAGTAATCATGTCTGCTGTTGGTTGGCTGCTGTATACGGTGTGCAGCACTGCTATTTACTGCTGTACATCACAGGTTTTTCCAATACGCATGTGTGAATGACCTGCCTATTAAAACCAAGGTTTGTTAAGCATATCTTTTTAGAGCAGAGCAGTGGATGTCCATTCCATCAGGAAGTTGAATATCCATTGCTGTTATTTTTCATGTTTTGTTAGTGATGTATCACTATAGGCACTCCTAAACAAAATGGGCATTTGCAAGGCATGAGGTAACACGTTTTACTGGGTAGAAACGTATCAGAGTGTACAGCTATTTTGGATTCCTAACTTAGTTCGGAGAATTCCTTTTTTGCCTGCCATGGTTTCTTTCCCTTGGGATTTGAAACCACACCTGGCCCTCCCCCACGTCTTTACCTGTGGAACTGGGAAGAGGATTGGCTGACACTCTCTTTCCTTCCTGTCTTATTGAGCTTCATCACAGGAGATGGAGATAAAAGCCTGTGTGTTGGCTGGTTGTGTGAAGTTCCTGTGTGTCTGATCATCAGTCCGTCGGTGGTGTAGCGTGAACACCTCATTGGCTTGGCTTTGGTGTGTAATTCCCCTGACAACCCACCGACCCACCGCTTAACCCCCTTCGCAGGCACGCAGCAGCAGTTGAAAGAGTACGTTCTCTCCACGCCGCATTCAGAGCGTGCATACGCGGCGCCTATTGACTGGAGCTGAGCAACCGCAGACACGGCTTTGTAGAACACAGCGTTCTGGGAAATGTTCTGCAGGCGGTCTCCTGGGCATTGTTGCAAGCATTGTAACCGTTGCCCCCCCCCCCCCCATGCATAAATAGATCAGGGAATACATAAATCAAAATAAAGATGACAGCAGGAGCGATTTGGAGGCGGAAGAAGCAGCAATAAAACTCCATCAAAGTGTCGTTTGAGAGCGTCTCTGAGCCCCCAGGCTGCCTCCACCAATCACAGGCAAACAAAGACAATCCCTATCTGCTCTCAGGTAGGGTGGCAGCAGGGGAGGCCAGTAGTCATGACAACCAACGTGTGTGTGTGTGTGTGTGTGTGTGTGTGTGTGTGTGTGTGTGTGTGTGTGTGTGTGTGTGTGTCGGCTGTTGCTGCTCTAGGAGGGAAGAGCGATTTGGCTAAGTGTAGGCTGCAAGCAAAGTAGAGATGAAGGGCTGTGGGAGGGATAGAGGGAGGGAGAGCTGTCTGAATGAAATGCTCCCCTTGAGCACTTGTTTGGTCAGGGAATCTGAGGACTGTTGTGGAATTGTAATGAGGTGGTTTATTCTTTAACCTTTTCACTCATGGTTGGGTTAGCAGCACCACTTTTAGGGTTCCGTTTGCATCCACAATTCTTGAGTGTAAGTGACAGAATCACTGGTGGCAATGAGCAGCAGGCACCCAGTCAGGTCCAATGATGAGGTTCCGTCAATGCTAACGCTCTGCCTAATTGAGCTGTCATTCACATTGACACTGACAGCGCCATTGTCTGATATCCATAAACCGCACTCACTGTGTCTCTCCATTTTAATCTGAACACTTTCCAGGGGGGACGTCAACAACAGAACCATTCCGGTGCGAAAGCCAAGTTTGTGACAAGTGGTGTGACAGCAGAGACTTGGCCTCCTTTGTCCTGTCACCTCCTGTGACATCTACAGCGAGTGCTGTGACATGATTACAGCTAATGGCTGTCTGCGGCGCGTCACACAACTGCACATCCACCAACCCTCCACTGTTTGCATTTGAAGCTCAGTGGGTGTAGAGGCTATGGGCCCTTTAGTGGGGTAGAATTTGGAGGCTTCTGTCTCTGGGCGGGATTGACACCTTGTTAGAGCCGGTGAGATCCACAGAGGGAGGAATTAAGTCATTTTCCGAATCGCTGAAGTGGTGTGACGGTAGCTTCCTGAAAACAAATGTTTTTTTTTTTTTATGTATGTTTTTCTTTCCTCTGTTTGCAGTTTGAAGCTGGAGTGTGACAAGCTGGCCAGCGAGAAGTCTGAGATGCAGCGTCATTATATTATGGTGAGACCTGATGTGTGTTTTTGTGTCTGTTTGTGTTTGAGGGTTGTGGATTGTTGTAATATGAATGGAGGTTATAGTATAGATGATGTGTATGTAGATATGTGTAATGTTTTCCTGTTCTATTTTTATAAAAGGCGATGGAAATATCTGATAGTAGTTGAGTATGATCCTACACTGAAAATATGAGAGAAATTGAGCCTTTAATTTTTGTGAAATTTGTCAAAATAAATAATACATTCTTTATCATTGAATCATTTTCTCAAAATAATTGGTCAAGATTTCCAACACCCCCAGAAATCTAATCTAATTCAAGTGTTTTCAACTGAAACATGTTGAGAATATATTTAGTCATTAGAAACTGTGGTCATCCACGACTTCCTGTTTCACTGGGGTATAAATATGTGATGAGTCACATGCCAAACTACCATATCCATCCATCAACATGGGAATAATGAGAACACAAATGAAATGAGCATAAGTTTGTTAACCTTCATAAATTCAGCAGGCTTTAACAAAGTCCATATAAGCCTGAATACACCCATAACCACGTAGGGGTTCATTTATAAATAGAAATCAATTGAACCTGTCATGAACTTGCCTGGAAAAACACACTTTTCCCCCCTGCATGAGAGGCAAAAGAATATCCAGGCATCACAGTCACTTGTCACTGTGCCAACAAGCCTTTTGGATGTCTTGCCAGAAGATAACCTCTGCTCTCAACAAAACAGAAAAACTTCAGGGCCGTGGGTTTGATAAATGTCACTGGAACTGTGATTGGACTTTTGTCAAATGAGACAACAGCAGAGCTTTATCCCAGTCCTGTTCTAATTTCTAGTTCCTCATTTTGGTTTCTAATCCCTTTCTATGTGTTCTCCATACATTATAAAAAAGACTCTGCGCCGTTGTTTAGGAGACAGTACCAGGCCCAGTAACGTGCAGGGGGATACTAATAATGTATATGAAACTTTTTTTGTGGGTTAGTTATAAAGAAAGTAATTGAATTTGGCACCGTTTCCATGCATCAATAATACCACAGTATTCTGTATATCCTACGAGTGATCTTCTTATGTAGACCCTCCTGTAGATCCGTGCCCTTGCTTTTTCCCCCTCCTCTCATCTCTCTCCTGCCTCTGTGTATTTCCATGTTTTTGTTCTCAGTCACTCACTCTCTCCTTGTATGATGTCTTTTCTCATCTCGTCTGTGGTCCTTTTGTCTCTGGTGTCATTATGTTTTATCCTCCCTCTATTCCATCCTCTCCTCCCCCTACACACTCTCCACCTCTAGCTAATCTCATTGTCTCGGGCCAGGGCTGTGTAGCTGTCTGATATTCTGGCTCTAATTGATCCGTTGACTGGCTTAATCTCATGTAATCTGTGCGGCACTGCACTCATATCTCTCTGTGTGTGTGTGTGTGTGTGTGTGTGTGTGTGTCTATCCCCAGCCTAGCCCTACCTCCTCTAATTGCCTATCGGGTTCCCCTGCTCCCTCTCTTTGCCGCCTGCTAACACAAGCACCTCCATTTCTCCAGCGTCGTAATTGCTTTAGGGACTTGCCATTTGGGCTGGACGGCTTGCTTTCCCTCCGTCTCTCGCTTGCACGTTCTTGTGTGTGTGTTTTAGTTTGCTGCAGCCCCTGCCCTCACCGACTGAGCTGGTGATTAACAGGGCTAATGCCAACCGTCCAGCTCATTAAAAGCAGAACACACACACACACACACACACACCCTGACAAGGACACGGTGGAGGACCCCCCATAACAGCATGTATGTGTGTGAAGGGTTTTAGCTAGTGTTATGCTAATCGCCAAACACATGACACCCAGGAGATTGGGAGTTGCAGTGAACAGCTATGTGACAGACCGAAACAGATATAGAAAATCTGTCTACAGGACCTGATGTTGCTCCCTCCTCTGTTATTATACTGTATATAATATAATAGTGCCTATTATTTCTTCTGCTTTCCAGTATTATGAGATGTCTTACGGGCTGAACATTGAAATGCACAAGCAGGTAAGTCTATTTCTTTCTGTATCTCCCTATATTTATTTTAATAGTAGATCCGCTGTCAGGTGGAGGTCTGGGATGTCTCCATTGGCCATCTCAGTGGCATAGTGATGTAATCCACTGCATCGTAGCGCCGACACGTCCTCTACAGCCTGGGTTCAAGCCTTGACTGCAACGTGAATGGCATCCGGCCGGGAGTCCCATACTGGAATGGAATATTCTGTTGGTCACATATCTTAACTAAGGATATTTGGTTCGGGCAAACTGGTCCGTATCGCTTGTGGGCAGCATTTGTCTTATGCAGGGTGACAACTCCTTCGGTTATTGGCCATCTGCATGGTACAGTTGAAACCAGAATTCATCCGTAAAGTGCACACTTTACCAGCTCTCATCAAATGGGTGCATTTGTCCTCTGAAGTTGGTTGCGATGCCGAACTGCAGACGGTCAAGTCCCTGATGAGGGCAACAAGGGAATATGCCGGATGTGGAGATCTTGTGCTTTAATTGTTTCATTTGATCTGTGATTGTGAAGCCACTGGGCCAAAACTCCCAAAACAACATCGCAGGCAGCTTACGGTAGAGAAATGAGCATTACGTTCTCTGGCAACCGTTCTGGTGGGCGTTCCCGCAGCCGGCATGCCTACTGCGCGCTCCCTCAGAACTCGAGACATCTGTCACGTTTTGAAACGAAGTTGCACAACCTTTATTTCTACTCATGAAACACTGGACCAGTACTTTTTTTTATGCTGCGTTTATATTTCTATTCAGTTTGCAAATGAGATATAACGAAATTTGTGAGAAAGGGAGTAAATGTTTTGGATGGAGAAAGGAGTCTGTTTATCTCATCATCATGCTGGCAGCAGAGGGACATGTTTCTGGAATCATTTAGAAAGCAACACTTCTCACAGGGGGATAGTTCTAATGGAGGTAGCAGCGCAGTGCTGCACCAATTAAAACTCTAGTCCACAAATATTCATACATGGTTAGCTTCCTACTGTATAAGGGCCTCACCTGGTGACCCGTGCCTACATATCAGGGGGTGTTGCCCCTGGGTGGATCTCGTGTGTGTGTGTGTGAGTGCGTGCGTACGTGTGTGTGTGTCAGGGGGGGCTAATTTATGGGACGGCTGCTGGGGAAAGCGCTGGGTCTCTGTGGACCTGGCCTCATCTGTGACCTCATCTGTCTGGCGCTGGCAGCCACTGAAAGATTGACGGCTCCTTCCTGACAGCCTCACCGGCGGTATGGAACACACTGAGAAATCGAGTCACAGCCCCTCTGCCTCTCGAGTACAATTCGTGTGTGTGCGTGTGCGTGCGTCCACGTGTATGTGCGTGTGTAGAGTGGGGGAGTGGGGGTGCGGGGGAGGAGTGCGGATGAACTGCAGCAATGTTACAGTTGAAATTGAAGGGGGACGTGTAGAACGGGATGAAACTGAAGGGGGACGTGTAGAACGGGATGAAACTGAAGGGGGACGTGTAGAACGGGATGTTGAGACACATCTTGGTTCTGTGTTCAGCCTGTTCCCTTCCTTCTCCAGCTCTGTTCTCGCTCTCTCTACTCCTTGACAATTGTTCTGTCTTGTTTCCACCCAGCTGTGGAGCTGCAGACAGTATAGTCAGGGAGATATTGAAAAGGGTTTATTGTTGTTGTTTTGTCTGTTTTTTTTCTGTCCCTGCCAGTTGCGCGCCCCCTTGCTGGTTTGCCTAGATTAATTGAGTTGCCGTCTTACAAAACATTTAGTGTGTGTGTGTGTGTGTGTGTGTGTCCATCACAATTTTTCTCACATAAAAGACGAGGCACTAAATAATGTTTAGAGACTGAGACACTCAGAGACAAAGACACAGGTGATGTGGCCAGGCACTTACTTATTAAATTACATTAAATGGTTGTCATGACAATTGATAGTCTAAAGTGTTGGAGACATACATAGTAGGTTTTCTCTGTTGATCTGAGAGGGAGAAACCAAGAGGGGGCGAGACTGAGACTGGGAGACAGGAGACTGATAGAAAACAGAAAAACACAATGTCACCGATAGATCTGGCCTACCCAGAGGGGACAGGTTGCCCTACCTCTTCCCCCCGGAGGGGACAGGTTGCCCTACCTCTTCCCCCCGGAGGGGACAGGTTGCGCTACCTCTTCCCCCCCGGAGGGGACAGGTTGCCCTACCTCTTCCCCCCGGAGGGGACAGGTTGCCCTACCTCTTCCCCCCGGAGGGGACAGGTTGCCCTACCTCTTCCCCCCGGAGGGG
>JACXGJ010012596.1:0-17631 GCA_016801105.1 Esox niger
GTAGATGTTCCCTGGCCCCTGACAGGCCCCTCCTGTCTGTGTTTGTAGTAGATGTTACCTGGCCCCTGACGGGCCCCTCCTGTCTCTGTGTGGGGCTGATGTACACCTCTTTGAGGTTCTTCATACGTGAGTAGAACACAAAGGACAGTCTTCCTTCTGAACAGTCTGGTCTGTCTGGGAGAGAAAGGACAGATTAAACAAGATTATTATGGGATGGGATGTGAAACAGGTTGACTGACAAAACAGTCTAACGAACACACTGATTTAGAGACACACTTAAAACACAGACTACAGACTACTTGAGTTTAGTTCTTTTTGAATGTTTGTACAGTTCTGTCATACAGTTGATGTTTTATTTGTTTTCATTAAATGTGTGCAAAGTGCATATATGTTTGTCTGTAACATTTTGTTTCTTTGTCTGAAATCTCGGAGCCCAGAAGGACTAGCTGTCAAAACGGCATCAGTTAATGTGGATCTAAATATCGAAACACTGGAATCTTTCAGACCTGCGTGTTGACTGATTCTCTCCGCCAGCAACATGTAAACGACCCAGAAGGTGCGACATACCTGCGGAGATGTCCAGGCCCCTCTCGAAGCCGGCGAAGAACTGCTCTCCCTCCAACAGGTCACAGAGGTCCGAGGGTTGGGGCCCATCATACTGGTCTGACAGGGCGGACACCCTGCCTTCCACCTGCAACACACATTCATGTGAAGTTTACAGAACGTCTGGGGCTGCAGGGATTTCCAATGAAATCCAGGGAATCAGGGGAAAATAACTAGTGAATCCGGAATCCTCCGGCCAAGATTTCTGGGATAGCAGGGAATTTATTTAAGTTCCTGGAATTTTGCCACCATGTCAAACACAAGTACTGTACGTCAGAACAGATCCAGCATTCCTGCAGCTGTACCATTTTCCGGTTGAAGACACGACAGCGCATATTTAAAAGGCTCACCATCCTCCATTATCCGAGGAACCGACAGAGTAACACAAACCAGACTGTCAAAAGGAAACATGTCCAAGGCCCAGGACAAACCAAACAGCTGCGATGACATATGAATGACGCCATAGTTCATTTCTGTACCTTGTCAGCTGGCAGGCACTGCAGCAGAACCTGTCTGGGATCCGCTTTCCTTTGCAGGACCAGGAACTGGACCCGGAACTGCTTCAGTTTCTGATAGACTCTCCGGACTACGCCACTCACACAGCGCTGGGTGGTGTACCAGAGCCAGTACCTAGGACAGACGAGGTATGGAGGTATCATGGAGGTATCATGGTGGTATCATGGCGGTATCATGGAGGTAACATGGAGGTACCATGGAAGTATCATGGCGGTACCATGGAGGTATCATGGAGGTATTATGGAGGTAACATGGAGGTACCATGCAGGTATCATGGAGGTACCATGGAGGTATCATGGAGGTACCATGCAGGTACCATGGAGGTGTCATGGAAGTATCATGGAGGTATCATGGAGGTACCATGTAGGTACCATGGAGGTGTCATGGATGTACCATGGAGGTACAATGGAGGTACCATGGAGGTAACCCTGTGCTCCACCAAATTTTCTGCAAATCGCCAATTCTAAATTAAAAACATCATTTTTTTTACACTTTTGTTACTACCTGCTGATGTGTTAGAGAGTTAGTTAAAAGTAGCTAAAAATAGGGGAGCATAAATTTCAACTACATTTGCTGGAATGCAAAATCTTTGGCCACAAGTTCATAGGCTAAAAAAGGGGATAAATGAAAGGGGATATTTGGCATTAGGCTAGACTTCAATTTGGATAGACCTCATTAGGACAGACCTCGTTAGGATTGACCTCATTATGACAGACCTCATGTGGATAGACCTCATTAGGATATACCTTATTAGGATATACCTTATTAGGATTTACTTTATTAGGATTGACCTCATTGGGATAGACCTCTTTAGGATATACGCCCATTTTTTGGCCACCAGTTCATATGCTAAAAAAGGGGATAAATGAAAGGGGATGTTTGGCATTAGGCTAGACTTTAATTAGGATAGATCTCATTAGGATAGACCTCATTAGGACAGACCTCAACAGGATATACCTTATTAGAATTGACCTCATTAGGATATACTTTATTTGGATATACCTCATTTTGATATACCTCAATTGGATAGACCTAATTTAGAAATACCTCATTAAGACAGACCTTGTTAGGACCGAACACATTAGGATAGACCCTAATAGGATATACTTTATTAGGATAGACCTCATTAGGATAGACCTCATTAAGACATACCTTATTAGGATTTACCTGATTAGGGTTGACCTCATTGGGCCAAATCTCATTAGGACAGACCTAATTAGAGAATCTCATTACAATACCAATTTTGAAAACACCCATGATAAAATAATCATTTGTATTTGGTGTGTAGCACATTAAATGTTTGTTGTAGACGATGAAGGTAGCAACAGGTTACTATGGGTTATGACAGGTTATGACGGGTTATGATAGGGTATGACAGGTTACGACTACAAACACTCACCAAGAGAAGTGTGTGACGTAGAAGATGGCGTAGAGATGCGTTATGTCGAGGGTCACCTGGGAGGTGATGTCTGTCCAGGAGTTGGCACTGGGGTCTCCATGGAGCAGGTGGAGACAGGAGGGGTCAACAGTGTGACCTGGAAGGGAACATGGAGCAGGTATAGAAAGAAGGGATCAACAGTGTGACCTGGAAGGGAACATGGAGCAGGTAGAGAAAGAAGGGATCAACAGTGTGACCTGGAAGGGAACATGGAGCAGGTAGAGAAAGAAGGGATCAACAGTGTGACCTGGAGAGGCACATGGAGCAGGTAGAGACAGAAGGGATCAACAGTGTGGCCTGTAGAGGCACATGGAGCAGGTAGAGACTGGAGGGGTCAATGATGAGACGTGGAGGGGGACATGGAGCAGGTAGAGACAGGAGGGGTCAAGGAACATTAATCTTCATCCCACGATCAAAGTGGTTACTTGGGATGTGAGGAGATGTGCAGGATGGGAAATCTGTGCAGTCAACCTGCATATTACCTGTGAGTCCGCTTGGCAGGGGGACCTGCACTCTGATTGGCTGGAGGAACTGCATGCTGGGACTCTGAGAGAGGCAGAGCAGAGGACTGACGCTGGCCTGAGGGTCTCCACTCAGCACCTGAACCTCCGTGACAGACACCTGCAATACCTACACACAGGGGTTAGTGTTGGGTTAGGGCTAATGTATAGTTAGTGTTTGGTCAGTGTTGCGTTAGGGCTAATGTTAGGATAGTGTTGAGTTCGGGTGATATGAGGACTGGTCTTTACCTGTAAGGTGATGATGCGGGTCTGGACAGTTGAGTCGGGGGGGAAGGAGAGTTTGATGCCTGGGTCAGAACGAGATACCAACAGTGCCCCCTCTGATGTCAAAGAGCAACTGTCCCTCACAGGACGACCCACAGCTACAAACCAGGAGAACTGGTTGACTGAGACACAGGCCAGCTGCAAAACATCACAGAAAGAAAGACAGGGACAGGTTCGTCCTTACTCGTCCACTGCACCCACCACACAAATTCAGTGGGTTTGAGCAACAGCTAGGAGAACAGTTCCTATCATTTCCTATTAAAACCAAGATGGAAGGAAAGCGTTTGAGGGGGAGAGAACACAGAACTGGTTCCATTGTAGAGTTTTGTGATAAGAGACTTGACGCTGGCTTGTCACCCTCCAAGATAGCCACCATGTCCCTGACACAAACACAATAGATGTTAGAGTAGTGTTGGGTTCTGTAGACAGGAAGGTCAGCCTCCAAGATGGCCGCCGTGTCCCTGACACAAACACAATAGATGTTAGAGTAGTGTTGGGTTCTGTAGACAGGAAGGTCAGCCTCCAAGATGGCCACCATGTCCCTGACACAAACACAATAGATGTTAGAGTAGTGTTGGGTTCTGTACCCGGGCTGGTCTTCCTCCAGGACGGCTGCTGTGTCTTGGACTCCCCCTCCTGGTCACTGTGGGTAGGGTAGTCCACAGCTGTCCGTCAAACTTCCTCACCACCACCTCTCCTCTCTTGGACCGATGGTATGGTACACAAACCTCCACTGGCTGGGGGGGTGCAAGAATAAAAAACATTTACATGCCGGTAGAACTCTTTTTGCATTGCTCTTATACATTTGTATTCCAGTGCTTTGAGACAACGACACACAGAACATTGGGAGAAAGAAGAACACATAAATACACAAACACTTACAGTATTTAATACTGTGTGCTCAGTACACTGCAACATGATACACCAGTCAGCAGAGCACTTTTTGCAGGCACTTTAATATCCATTAAAGATGATATTGGGGTGAATGTTCAATCCTTTTAGTGTTGACACCCCTCTCCAGAGCCACTTACAATACTGAGTGCATAAACTGAACTGGACCCCGATGGGAAATGAACCCACAATCTCTGCCAAAGCAAGCCCCATGCTACAAAGAGTCACACATTCTCTTAATGGGATGCAAGCTACTGTTTACTTAACAGATTTGTATAGAATTTTTTTTTAAAGACATGAAATTACATGACGGCCATCATCACCTAGTACCTTTGAAAATGAGACCCCATGTGGGAGAAGTTCCAGAGGTTGGCTCAGCAGAAAATCATGCTCCTCTAGCCACACCCACTTCCTGTCTGGCCTACACTTCACCCACTGCAGTCTGGTGACTGTTGCTAGGCAACCAGGGGGGAACAGAAGCTCTGCTCCCCCTGGGAGAAACACATGACAACCAGACGACGACACCCAGAACCTGGGGAGAAAGAAGAACACATAAATACACAAACACATCACACATACAAACACTTACGGTATTTGGTACACTGTGCTCAGTACATGTATTGATACAGTGTGTTCAGTACATGTGTTGATACAGTGTGCTCAGTACATGTGTTGATACTGTGTGTTCAGTACATGTGTTGATACTGTGTGCTCAGTACATGTGTTGGTACTGTGTGTACAGTACCTGTGTTGATACTCTGTGTTCAGTACATGTGTTGGTACTGTGTGTACAGTACATGTGTTGGTAATGTGTGTACAGTACCTGTGTTCATACAGTGTGTTCAGTACCTGTGTTGATCCAGTCTGAGGTGCAGCTCTGGGAGGCATGTTTCAACATGGTCTGAGAATGGAAAATCATTTTAAATCAAGTAAGGATTAGATGACCATTATAATATTGTACTGGGTGGAAGCGGTCGAGTGGACTCACCAGGTGCAGGTGGCTGTGGCGGTGGGGTCGGAGGTTGTCCCAGAGGATTGTTCCTCAGATCTACCTTCAGCAGAGGCAGTTTGTCCAGGCAGTCAGGCACAACACGAAAGTCATTACTGTGGATCACCAGCTCACGGAGAGAATGGAGTCTGCCTGAAAGGACAGAATGTTCCTTACTTTTATATTCTGCAAGGACATCAATGACATACATGGACTTTCTACATAGTTTTATATATATATATATATATATATATAGACTTTCTACAGAGCTATATATATAGACTTTCTACAGAGTGATATATATAGACTTTCTACCAACAGGGAGGCGGTACAGGTCTTTTCGTTCCTGTACCAGCAGGCTGAGGAACCTCTTCTGTAACCATATTGACGTCTGTGACCCATCACTACCTGTACCCCCCCCCTCCTCTCTGGGACCTTGTTGCACTACTCCCGTTGTACTTCTCTGGCAAAGCCTGTTAATGGAAGTTTTCAGTTGGTACAGTTACGGGTCTACCTCAGGAAACTCACTGCTGCTATCTCTTCATTTCAGCTACACAAGCACCTTGTACATTCAACTTGTCTCAATGCACATTTAGAACTGCCATCATACTTGCATTTTTACAGTTGTTACATACACGTCTACCTCAGGAAACTCACTGCTCCGTTCTCTGTATCCCGGGTTGCACATCTTACCTGACTCCTTCAATATGCCTCGACTGCACATCTAGAATGCCATTTAAAATAGCCATCCGTACCCGCACAACTATAACCCCACTTGTAACATTCACTACACAGCACTAAATACTGTAAATGTTCTGCCCTCCTCCATTTGCACATTCAGTATTGCCATTTGTACTACATTTGCCTTCATTGCACATCTAAACATTCCACTTGTAATATACACTTTACTTAATACTTCATAAATGTTTTGCCCTCTTCTATTGTCACTTCTGGTTTCGTTGTACTGTACTTGTTCAATGACAATAAGGTTGAATCTAATCTAATCTTGTGTTATATGTATAGACTAACTACAGTTATATGTATTGACCAACTATGGTTATATGTATTGACTAACTACGGTTATATGTATTGACTAATTACGGTTATATGTATTGACTAACTTCAGTTATATGTATTGACTAACTACAGTTATATGTATTGACTAATTACAGTTATATGTATAGATGTTCTACAGAGTTATATACAGCTCCAAAAAAAATTAAGACCACTGCACCTTTTTCTTTCCTTTCAAAAAAGTTGAAAAGGAAATTCTCTTAATTTTAACCCCTCTGTTCCTCACTTAAAACCTTCCTTTTTGACTTATTTGGAAAGGAAAAAACAAAGTCCAGTGATCTCTAAATTATTTGCGGAGCTGTATATAGACTTATGTATAGAGAAATATGTATAGACTTACAAAAGAGTTCAATGTATAGAGTTTCTACAGTTACACGTATAGACTATGGAGTTCTAGGTATAGACTTACTACAGTTATACATACAGCTTAGACCAAATTCCAAGCAAGGCCCTGGACACCCTCTGCTCTCTGACACTTACCCATGGTCTCAGGGAGCATCCGTAGCCTGTTATAGGAAAGCTCCAGTTTCAGCAGTTCCTCCAGTTCACCAATTTCCTCAGGCAGTGTCTCCAGGAGGTTACAGGACACATCCAGGGTCTGCAGGGTCTTTAGCTGGCCCAGACTGGGGGGGAGGGACACCAGGCCATTCCCCAGGACAGAGAGGTAGCGGAGGGCAGGGAGAGGACCGAAGGAGGAGGGCAGAAGCGTGAGGCGGTTGTGACTAAGGAGGAGGGTAGAGAGTAGAGGGAGTGAGAGGAGGCAGGCGGGAAAAGATGACAGGTGGTTGAAGGAGAGGTCCAGATGTATGAGGAGAGAGAGGGAGGAGAGGGAGGGGGGAAGAGAGGTGAGGAGGCCAGGAAGAGGGTCACTATGGGTGTCATGGAAACAGTGCCCTAGGTGAAGACGATGAGATGGGGAACCCAGGAGGACACAGGCAAGAGCGAGGGACAAATGTAAAGGAGGCGAAAAGACAAATAATTATAAACATGTTAAACATGTCAATATTACAGTCTTCAGTAAGTCCAAAGCTCCTATCAACCAACCAATCAATTGAAATCCATTAATTACTAACAGGATAGAAGGATGATATAAAGAAGTCATAAACTACTTCAAGAGCAGCACAACATAAACTTGTTTCTATAATACCACCCTCTTGATCCCACTGCCATAACAACATTTGCATACAGATCAGAGGTCAACGGTACCTCTAATCGCCAGTGAGCGCAGCTGTGCGAGGTGCGGTAGGACATTCAGGGCACCCTCCAGTGCCCCACTGTCCTCTGAGCCCAGACGGAGATACTGCAGGCCGCTCAGACGATCCGGAATGGAGCTCCAGAGCACCGGGAGCACCGCTGCTCCACCCTTGTACACATCCAGAGTCAGCCTGGTGTCGGTCAGCACCGCACAGAGCTCTACAGACGGGGGCAGTGGAGGGGTGAGAGAGGGCATCGGGGAACAGGAGGAAGAGGAGGAGGAGGAGGAGAGAGGAGGGAGGATGGAGGGAGGAAGCCACGTGTCCACGAGGCTGACGGATGAAGACGACGAGATGGAGGGAGGAGAGATGGGAGTAGAAAGGACCGAGGGAGGAAAGATGGAGGGTGATAGAACAGGGGGGGGAGGGATGTAGGTGAGGTCTTCCTCATCTCGCACTGGGCATACAGACACTTTCTCCATCATCTTCATGGTTCCGGTCAGAATTCCAGTTTCTTTGTTTCCAACAACTAAAACACCAGCAGTTTCTCCCTCGGCCCATTCTTCACCTTCCTCTCCAAGATGGCAGCTCATCATTTCAATAGGAAGGTTTGTGACTCTATTGTTCTCATTCAGAACAATGTTTCCAATTCTGTCAGGACGCAGCTCCTGTCGTCCTCCTGCTCTCTTGGTCACTATCCCATTATCACCACTGGAGTCTTGATCCTCGTCCTCTAGTACCCTCCCCCTATTCTCATTCATTTCCTTCCTTCTCTCCATCTCAAACCTCTCTTCCCGGGTGGAAGTTGTGGTGGTAAGGGTGTCAAATTGAATTCTCAACACATTTTAATTTCTTATTGTTGCATCGCTATCAGTCATTCTCTCACTTCCGCAGACACCTTCTGCCCACTGTACTAAGGCATGTTGGAACTTGAGCATCCGAAGACAGAGGCAGAAGAGGCAGATAATACTGAGGGAACATTGATTGCCCAGCTGGAAACAGAACAGCTATCTCTCACTAAAAGTAAACATGCAGATAACAACGTAACGACAAAAAGCTGTTTATTTAGGTCAAATGTCAAAACAAATGTTGAAAGATTAGAATCGTCTTTAAAAAATAGGTTGACGGCCAGGTAGCTAACTCAAAACTACAAATGTGTCTATGCATATAGATGACTACGAAACAACTGTTAGATAGTCTAATTAGCTTAAACTAGCTAACATTAGCCAAACCGCTTCAATTACACAAAGTTCGCGTAACAAGCTACTATATTGGCAAACAAATTATACCGTTCAATTTTGTTTCCGATTACAATAACCACTGTCTTTGTTCAATGCAAGACATATCCAGGCATTATAAAGTGGACATTTCTGTGTTTCCTTAGTGGTCGTGTCTACACCACACTTTCAAAAAGATTGTTGTCAGCCAAAGTCAGTGGCCCCGCCAAAGTTTCAACCTAGGGCGGGACAACGGCTCTTAAAGGGACAGTAACACGTTTCTCTCTTGTTCAACTTTAACCTGCATCAATCTTCCCGTATAATACAAATGTTAATGTGTCTTAAGATATATATTAGTTGGTTTGAAACCTGCATGCTGTTGGCTGAATCCTTTACAATATCAGACGCATATTGCGACTAGTGTTATGTTTGCCAGACTCCACACCTTTTTGGACTTTTTCTAAGCACACATTTCAGTTATACATGTGAGCAACTCAACTGTCACACCTTCCCCTCATTCCTGTAATTTACACCAGAACCTATCTTAAAACCTAAAATTCTAAAATCGGTATTCTGAACTGAAGACCGTGAATTAATTGGAGTTGGGAATCTTTATGAAGGTTAAACAGCAACAAAAGTTTTTTAGTTGCAAACCTTTTTTTTGTTTTGTCAAACCGAGGAGCTCCGAAATTAAATGATTCAGTGGGGAACAAAGGTTTGGCCTGAATGTATCACTTGTGACATCAGAGTTGGAAAGACAAAACAAACCGATCTTCACTCCAGCTTGGGGAATGCTGGGAATATAGTTATAGGACAGTGCCAGACTTTCAAGATGTTTCCAGGAGTTCTGAAAACCCAGCAGTTCAATACATTTAAACTAGCACACCTGATTCACCTTGTCAATTATTCATCCAGCCCTTGACTGTGTGAATCAGATGAGACTCATTTGAGGGTTTAAAGAAAACGGTGAAACGTCTGGGGGTCTCTGAGGAGAGGATGAGAACTCAAGTGATCAATAACTGTCAGAGCAGGAGAACAACTGCCCGTAGAGACAAGTCTAGGTATAGACAAGAATAACAATGTGTCCAGTTCCTGAAAGGCTGTCTAGAACTTTCTGACGGCTGGGATAACTTTCACCTGATAAAAGAAAGCCAAAGTGTATGGCAAAAGAGTTTTACCTGTATTCAAAATGGTTGTTCCTGGAACTGAACTCATTCTGTAAAATAAGCCTTTTTGAACCAAAGAGAAAAAACTAATAGATGGCCAGTAAGATGCAATGAGCAATTCAGAGACAATGTATACTAAAGATTGCACATAGGTGAAAGACACCCTATGGAGAATGAGTAGACTCACATTCATATTATTTATGTAAGAGCAATGGAAGTGACATTGCATTCCAGATCTTAATTTAAAAGAGCAATATAAGAAATAAATATTAATATCTGTCCTTATTGCTTTTACATAATCACTGGGGTTGACCTTTGACAGTATTGATTACCAACAGCAGACATGTACTCTATGATGTCACAATGAACAATTAACAAATTCAGGTAAGTGTTACTGTATGATGTTACAACTACCACTAAACAGTGTCAGGCAGGTTTTATTGTATGATGCCACAATGAGTGATAAACAACATCAGGCAGGTTTCATAGTACGATGTCGCAATGAGCGATAAACAACATCAGGCAGGTTTTACAGTACGCTGTCGCAATGAGCGATGAACAACAACAGGCAGGTCTACCTGTATAATACCTGCCTTAGAAAGAGTTCTAATTGGTAAATTTCTACCACATGTCGCGATGAACGATTAACAACATCAGGTAGGTGTTACTGTATGATGTCACAATGAAAGGTAAAAACCAATGACAGTTACAATCATGAAATGTGCATCCACAGATCCAGGCCAGGTTCTTACAGAATGGTGTTGTGGGTTGTGAACATTACAATGATAGATTACAAACTCTCTTTTGAATCTTCTCACGTACAAAAAACAACAAACTTTTGAAACAGCTGGAAATACTTTTGCATAAATAGCCCGCATTGTTGATCAATATGTGTGTGGTTGTGTGTTGTCATAGTAAGCTAGTTTCAAAATAGGATATATCCTCAAAGTGCAATATGAGCTAAAAACAATCTAGGAACAAATCCATGAAATAGTATGTTGTTATTCTTGGCTGGAAAGTGTTATGTAAATCAAATGTTCCTGAAACAATCCATTTGAGAATTGCACATGTTACTTGGCAATGCAGATGGGTTTTTGAAATACATTATTGTTTCATAGCTTCCAAATGGTCCATTCTTTCCATGAATACAAGTATTTCTGGGCCTATGTGCTGTAAAAACTCTCAAAATTTGGAGGGTGTCGGAATGTAAACAACACTGTTGCGATACATGGAAAGTGTTTTAAAACAAAGTAGAGCTACTAAGAAACAGCCAAAGTGGTTCTTCAAGCTTAATATAATTCATGTTTTTTTCATGTTTTCGGGTAGTTTCTGTACATGTTAAAGGAAGTATCAAAACAGCAAGAAATGTCTCTCTCAGTGAAATGGTTAAATGTTTTTTGATTATAGCCTGATATTAATTTATGATAAACGCCCAAGAATGTTTTGGGGAGAATCCAATATATTTATAAAAGTATTTAAGTTTATCATTTTAAAAAGAACAAAAAAAATGAATAAATTAATGCAAGGTTTTTAAACGATTTGTTGATTCTATTTTACCAAATTAATTACACAATTATATCACAGAACTTTGTTTTTGATAAATATGGTAGACAAAATACATTGATTGAACTATTTTGATGCCCTTTAATCTCCTTTAATCTACTGTCTTGTTGTGAGTCTATATTAGAATATTATAGGTAATTCAAAATTTGTATGTATGATTATTTTACATAATGTGCTAAGAGTGTTTCAATAAAAGTAACACTTGTGATAATAAAAAACCCTCATGTTAAATTACATTCAAATATAACACCCTGAAAATGCAGTGGGACAGATTCACCCTCAACTCATTAAGAAATGATGGCACAGGTGAAGACATTTTCTTGTTTATTTTGTTAGTCTAGCAGAAACTGAAGTCAATTGTATTGTTTGTTTTTGTTGGAAAACCATAGACCAATGTAAACAAAAGCAAACTCAAGTTGAATGGTTTCTTTCCTTTATGATCATACAGTTCAATCAATATAGAAGCAAAGCTAGTTTTGTGGGTCAACGGCTATAAAAAACCAAATTATTGCTAAATGAGTCTGAAAAATGTAAACACATTCTTCTGGAGAATATATCTATTTTCCCCAGAGGTCCATACCGACTTTGTGTTGAACTGATACAGCTAGTTTATTACACATTCATAAGATATCTTTGTATCAAGGGAGTATATGTAACTTATCATCTTCCAAGATAGTAAGTCTTTACTAAATATGCTGTTGTACAAAAGCGATGCTTTACATAACAAGACACCGGCAAACCCCTGTATGAAAACCAAAACATTTCGAGTGACAGCCCATAAAGGTGAGTAGGAGGTCACGCCGAGCTCAGTCACTGATAGGACGGGGGTTTCAGTGATCGCTGTCATGATTGGACATTTGCAGTATAGGCCAAGCCCAATGGAATGCGCCCGCCTCTCCCACGCGTGCACAAATGAGACAAAGCTTCGAAAGTGACAGAATGATTCAGACTTCAAACGCAGTTGTTGACGTTTTGCGCGTGGATGAAATTCTTATTTTGGACGAATAATTACATATATTTAGCAAACAACACCCTTTCAAATAGAAAGTAAACACGTTCAAAGTTGGGAGTGGTGAAGATGTCCTAAAGAAAAAAGAAGACAATCAACTTGTTGACAACCGAATAGTGCACTTGCTTGCCAAAGTTTACTACATGACATATACTTTCACCTGGCTAGCTTCGGATCGACGATGTGACTCAAAATCGTTTTGCAATGTAAATGGACGGTCAGGAAACAAGGACTACCAATAGCTAATCATTAAAGAAATATATAAATATATATATACATTTTAGACCTTCAAGATCGTCGTATTCCAGGACTTAATATAGCCAACCCAACTACGTTTCAGAACTTTTGGTCCGAGTGTGAGAAGCATAGCTGTCTCAAGTAGACCGACTGTAGCCATGTTTCCTCTAGATTCGACATGGAACCTATCATTTGCAGGTTGCGGTTTCTTAGGGATCTATCACATTGGCGTTGCCAGTTGTCTACTGGAACAGTGTCCCGTTTTAGTGCACAATGCTCGGCACATATACGGTGCTTCGGCTGGAGCTCTCACCGCCTCCGCACTAGTCTGCGGGGCATGTTTAGGTAGGCAATGCTAAACTTTTATTATTACATTATTACATTGTAGTTACACAATAACACCATTAATGTGTGTGCGTGTATGAGTTATTCCGTGTCGTGTCTTGGTCTGCGGTTTTTCTGCACTTCCCTACTGGTGAAACGTGATCATGTTGGTTTTGCTTAGCTGTTTCTTCTTCCCTGTTTTGTGTACGCACGACATCTTCCCGATGCAAACACACGACGCCTTTGCAACGGTCAGTAACCACGACAACACTCCTTGTAACAATGTAACATAAATAACAAGCCGTCTCTTCTCATGTTTGTATCAGGCGAGGCAGGTGCCAGCATGATTACTGTGGCGAAAGAGGCCCGTAAGCGTTTCCTGGGCCCCATGCACCCCTCCTTCAACCTGGTGAAGATATTGCGTGCCATGCTGTTTAAAAATCTGCCGCCTGATTCCCACCGGCGTGCCAGCGGTAGGCTGGGCATATCCCTGACCAGGGTGGCAGATGGAGAAAATGTCTTGCTGTTCCACTTCAGTAGCAAGGAGGAGCTGGTGCAGGTGAGGAGCAGGTCTGAAACACGGACGTCCTGAATAAACAGGTTTTTACTAGAAAGCACAGCCGCAAAATGGAGATTGAATGTTGATGTTTTTTCTTCTAGCTTTTTAATATGGGTAAATATTTCTTGTCAGCCCTTTTAAACATGTGAAAATCTTTAGAATTGCAATACACATTACGTTCAGCTGCATATTGGTGCTAATATAGTATCGTCTCTAAGTTCAAGGGGCTTCTAATCATCCTGCCTCGCTGAGTCCGGTGGTCCACTACTCAGATTCCTACCAGTGTCTCAGTGAGTCCAGTGGTCCACTACTCAGATTCCTACCAGTGTCTCAGTGAGTCCGGTGGTCCGCTACTCAGATTCCTACCAGTGTCTCAGTGAGTCCAGTGGTCCACTACTCAGATTCCTACCAGTGTCTCAGTGAGTCCAGTGGTCCACTACTCAGATTCCTACCAGTGTCTCAGTGAGTCCGGTGGTCCACTACTCAGATTCCTACCAGTGTCTCAGTGAGTCCGGTGGTCCACTACTCAGATTCCTACCAGTGTCTCAGTGAGTCCGGTGGTCCACTACTCAGATTCCTACCAGTGTCTCATTGAGTCCGGTGGTCCACTACTCAGATTCTTACCAGTGTCTCAGTAAGGCTCACAGTAAGTTGGGCTGTGTGGATTCCCTTTACATCCAGAAGTTGAAAGTCATAGTCAATCAACAGCCGATACGAGAATCCTCAGTCGTTTTTAAATCCTCAATCAAGTTTAAAATCAGCTGATTCATGAGAACTTGGTGGTTCACACGAACATGTTTAATGCAATGTGCACTGTAACATAACTTTGCGACATACTTCACCAGTTTCCGACGCCAAACCCAATATGTCAAATCAATGCAACCTTCTCAAATTTTATTTGAACACGTTAATGTTCAAATAAAGTTTTTTTTAACCTACAGTGGATATAAAATGTCTACACATCCCTGTTAAAATGCCAGGTGTTTGTGATGTTAAGAAAATCAGACAAAGATAAATCATGTCAGAACATTTTCCACCTTTATTGTTAGCTATAACGTGAACAATTCAATTGAAAAACAAACGGAAAAAAAAAAGAAAAGTGTGCACCCCCTTAAACTTGTACTTTGTTGAAGCCCCTTTTGATTTTATTACAGCACTCAGTCTTTTTGGGTAGGAGTCTATTAGCGTGGCACATCTTGGTGTGGCAATATTTGCCCACTGTTCTTTGCAAAAGCACTCCAATTCTGTCAGATTGCGAGGACATCTCCTGTGCACAGCCCTCTTCAGATCACCCCACAGATGTAAAATTGCATTCAGGTTAATCTTCTTCTGGTGAAACCATGCTTTTGTGGATTTGGATGTGTGCTTTGGGTCGTTGTCGTGCTGAAAGATGAACTTCCTCTTCATGTTTCTTACGGACGTCTGAAGGTTTTGTGACAAAATTGCCTGGTATTTGAAACTATTCATATATAACTCCACCCTGACTAAACCCCTGGTTCCAGCAGAAGAAAAACAGCCCAACACATGATGCTGCCACCACCATGCGTCACTGTGGGTATGGTGTTCTTTGGGTGAAGTGCAGTGTTGTTTTTGCGCCCAACATACCTTTTGGAATGATGGCGAAAAAGCTCAACCTTGGTTTCATCAGACCGTAACACATTTTCCCACATGCTTTTGCAAACTTCAGCCAGGCTTGGATGTTTTTCTGTGTAAGAAAAGGCTTCCGTCTTGCCACCCTAGCCCATTCATATGAATAATACGGGGGATTGTTGTCGCATGTAGCACACAGCCAGTACATGCCAGATATTCCTGCAGCACCTTTAATGTTGCTGTAGGCCTCTTGGATGCCTCCCTGACCTTTTCATCAATTTTGGGGGGACGTCCAGTTCTTGGTAATGTCTCTGTTGTGCCATTATTTCTCCACTTCATGATGGCTGTCTTCACTGTGTTCCAAGGTATATCTAATGCTTAGGATTTTTTTTAACATTTCTACTGATTTGGAAACTCTCTGCGGACTATGGCTTTTGTGCTGAGAAAATACTACTAGAACAGCGGAACTTCATTTTTGATTAATCATAGTCACTTTAAATGATGGCAGGTGTGTAATCGCTAAATTTTTAAAAATATAATTGGTTCATTGAATGTAATTTTTGAATGTATTTGGTTAATTCTGAACTCACCCATATCCCAGTTAAAAGAAGGTGTGCACACTTATGCAACCAGGTTATTGTAAGGTTATAATTTTTCATAATTTTTCATCACCCCTCAAAGATTTCTATTTGTTTTTCAATTGAATTGTTCACATTATAGGCCACATTAAAAGTGGAAAAAGTTCTGACAATATTTATCTTTGTCTCATTCTTTTACATCACAAAAACTTGGCATTTTTACAAGGCTGTGTAGACTTTATATATCCACTGTATGCTCATTTCAGCAGCCCATTGTGCTCTCCGCTACACCATATATCTACGAGCAGGACTTTTTATTTTGTCAAGAGTGCATCACTCTTTGAGAGTCAGGTCTTTTACCCTACTCAACCTTTATTTAACATATTCACATTGAATTAATTTCCTGGTTTCATTTATTTATTGACCGTAATCAACTGACACTCCATATGCAGGTTTCGTATGCAAGGTTTAGAATCAGATTTCAAGATCAACATTGGCTGGCTTTAGGCATTGGCTGGCTTTAGGCATATGTAGGACTTTGTGGCTTTGTTAGTTGGCGCCTAGTGACAAAGTACTGTATCTGCATTTACATATGAGTCATTTATTAGATGCTGTTATGCAGAGCGACTTACAAAACTCTTTCTCTGGGATTGGAACCAGCGACCTAATGGTTACTGGCACTAACCTTTGACCACTAGGATCCCTAACGCCCAATCTCCATTAACTCGCCAGAGGGTTTCTGGTATTAAGCCAGAATGCTACAGCTGAGGGCTGTTGTTATGGACAATGCAACACAATCACACTGATATGAAGTGGTAACCGAGGCAGTTAGAGCCATAGAAATAAGAGTCTGGTTAAAACCCCTTGTGGTTTAATAAAATAGTGTTTATTTGCCAGGATATGGAACCTGAGTTAGAGAGTTAGACACAGCTACATACTATGACAACTTTGATTATAGCTACAAATTTGACTGGACTAATAGGTTTCTCCAACTGATTCAGATCTAGTGACTTGATGCAGAGGGAAACTGAAAATGAAAGATGAGAAGGCACCTGCAGATGGTTGGGCAGGGCCAATAAAGCCAGACCTTGACCTGAACAGTCATTCTCATTTCACTGACACGTGAGGACCGTGGGAAACAGTGGTTTAGTAAATGTGCAGCCCGTGCGTGTCGATCCCAAAACCCTTGCAGCTGGAATAGCCTGGGTGTGTAGTTCGTGTCAGAATCACAGTGTAGACACATTCTTAAAATGTTGTGTGTGTGTGTGTGTGTGTGTGTATGTCTTCCCAGGCGTGTGTCTGCAGTACATACATCCCTGTGTACTGTGGCCTTATTCCTCCAACGCTACAAGGAGTGGTGAGTTATTAGCTTTTTATCGGTTGTGACCTAACCGTAACCATAACTACAACCCTAATCTCATGTCATACCCTTACCTTAAATTAAACACTAACCACTGTTTAGAGATACTTTAACCCTGAATCAAAACTCGCCCACTGTATACAGACTTATATAAAAAATAACATATAATTACTAAGAGCCCATTTGTTATTCTTTAAACTTATTGTAATTTATTAATTGTTTATCCAGTATGCAGCTTGACCACAGTGGGAGCCCTTCTCATTCCATACATGTAGCCTACATTCAGAACCAAAATGCTTTCACCATATTGAAACATGTAACAGACATTTCCCTATTGCCAAATAAAGTAAATGTATGGTGCAAAACCTGTCCATTGGTCAAGCTGCTCCTCTCCTCAAATGTGATTGGTCTGTCCAGCGGAATGACCTTTAACCTTGTTCCCAGTCTTTGGTTTCCATGTATTGTTGTTGTCCTTGGTCTTGGCTCAGAGACAGCTGGTGTTTTCCTCCCTCCCCTCTAAATTCCCCTGTTCCCTTCCCC